>JARUHE010301396.1:0-12608 GCA_031471125.1 Archaeomysis grebnitzkii | reverse complement strand
ATGTATTGTTTGATAAATTTAACCAATATCTATAAATAAAACTAAATAAATTGATACAATTTATTAAAACACATTATTTTCTATATTGCAATTCTAGTAACCGTAATTGGCGGCAATATTATGAACCGGCCTTGGGTGTTCAGTGTAATACATGCTTCAACCAAAGAGGTGAAAGTTGGATTTCTTCAAGAAATCTAAGATAATAACACCAAAATATCAGACGTTGTTTTGTATTAAAAGGTTTTGGAATAGCACATGCTCGGGGTAGCTTGTATTGTGTTTATTTTGTGATTTAAACTGTGAATTGAAACGGAATTTAATTGAATTTTTTAAGCGGAGGCCATTTTTAAATAATACAAGTTACCTTTTGCACGTAGCTTGTATTAATTTGGAGTGGCTTTGATTCCGAAATGCCTTAATTTGTAGTTTAAATCACATAGCAATCTTGACATGATATATGTTGTCTGGTGTATTGTTGTAAAACAGGCAAAACATACTTGTCTATGCAGAAACAGTTATTTGTCCTAAAGTTTTGGCAAGAAAAAGTAAGGTTTGAAAAAATAAACCAAAATAAAAATTAAACCTCAGCAAGCAAGCCTTACTTTTTCTTGCTAAAATTGTGCTAATTGTCGTGAGGTTTTCGTCACTTGTCTGCACAGAAACGTTTAAATTTTGTAAGGTTTTAACAAGAAAAAAGTAGTTTAAGCAAATTGTCTGAAGAAAAACGTAATTTTTAAGCAAGCTTTACTTTAATTGTGCGAATGTCGAGATGTTTAAGCAACTTTTTGGCAACGAGTGTTGCATTTCACAAAATTTTTGCACGAAAAACGCAAGGTCTTGGCAATTTGTCTCATGAAAAAAGTAAATAAAAAGTTACTTTTTTCTTACTAATTTTCATGTCAAACTTTAATCATACTTTCAGCTTCCAAAATGTTCACTGGGAGGTTAAAATTAATTTGATAGATATTGCTTATTTGCTTGGATATTGTTAATATCCAAGAATAAGTTGTTTTAAGGTCAAATAAACCATGAAAAAAAAACTACATATAATATAGAATTGACCAAATTTATGTTTAGAATATTGTTCTCGTTCTTAGAAATTATTTTTATTACATAAATGTAGAGTATGTTGATTTTATTTACATGTTTATTTGTTTGTTGTTAATAATTTTTAGGTATATAATGTTTGTTTTTACTTTCTATCTTAAAGATGATCACAATCTAACAACATTTGAATAGTTTTCACTTAATTTAAACAATCTTTGTCGAGTAATTCCTACAGGTTAATGTTTTATTTTCATCAATATAAAAAGACATCAACTATTATACTCTTCGAAAGTTTTCCTGCCAGTCAATATTTCTCCAGGCCAGGAAACTGCCTGAACTCAGTCGTCTACCAAAATAAAAGGAAAACTCCCATTGAGATTTATTTTTATCATTAATATTATTAGCCTAAGGTTTATAACTTAATTTTCACTTAGTATTGAAGTCTGAAAGTTCTGGATTGGTGATTCTCCAAAGAGTCCACTACCAGAACGCCTTTCATCTACATGGGCTGATAATAGTTTAGTATAATGAAGAGGGAATATATACAATTGTATGCTTTACAAACATGTATTCAATTCCAATGGTCTCTGTTATGCAGCTTTACCGTGGAAGGTCTGCAATAAACTAGGCTCTAGTGGGTAAATAATGCCTTAAGAACCAAAGCCCAGTTTAACTGCCTATGGCAATAGCTAGGATGCTAGATAACCAACAAATATGGTGCACAAAAACAACGCTTCAAAGCCTCCTCAAAAAACTGACATCAATGTCCCTATATATCATTATAAAATATGCAGTTTAACATCTGAAGTTTCAATCAGGCCAAAGAAGTTTTTTAAGATTGATGATTATATAAACAAACGGGCTAATGCCCTGAAGTTCTTCAAGATAATGTACACAATAGAGGATCGAGCATCTTTCACCAATAACTGGGCTATTACATCATTATTTTTATTGTGGCACCCACTCACATTTGCAGAGGAGTATGCAGTGGTTTGATGATACTTTTCAATTAGAGAGACATCGGTTAAATAAAGCGGAGGTACTATACACCTTTTAATATACACTAACACCTTAACAATAACAAAAAGGACTAGACCCACCAAGTTAATAAAACTAAATGATACTAAAACTTTATTTGGTACAAGAAACTTGATGCAGTAAACATTTACAAATAATGGTTCCAGATTTATATTTTCTAAATCAAACATTAAATTTAATTACATTTAATCACCAAATTCAGTCTGTCTCTACAAATTTCCATCCATTAACCGATACTTGGTCTCTACCAAATTAAAACTTAAACAAATATTCAACAGAATAGAATGACACCAAATTTCCATTCGCTACAATACTGTCACAGTTTGACAATGATACAGTTATTGAAAGTATTATAATAGCACGACAGTAATTTTTGGTAAATTATCGAAAACTTCAAACAAAAACTACCACTGTTTTTAATCCCCCTATTTTTAACATTTATATTTGTAGAGAACCTCTTTATTAGTAAATTGAAACTTTCTGCATTTGCCTAACAGTGGGAATCAAAACCGGGACAATTTGTTTGAAAATGTCTAACACCTTGCAAAGGTTATCAAACTGTCATTATCCTATTCCTTAACGGCCTAGACAAAAACTATTTAAATACAAATTCAAAGTTGAGCTAAGGTAGATTTTTATTTTATAAATTAAAAAGCCATCTAATTTAGCTTTTAAATTGAACATGGAATTTGGATTTAAATTAATTATACAACATAGAAATGGGCAACATCAATTTAATCTTCAAAACATCAACTGTAAATAATTGTAAAACAAAAATAAACTAAAACTAATATAAAATTGAGAAATATGTCATCAAGATACTGATTACATAACATCATAATTTGATCGACAATAGCACAAGTGATGTAAGCCACATTCAAGTAACAAAGCTTACAGGTTACCTCACTTGTGCTATTGTAGATCCATATTTATAACCATCTACAAAAGTGCACACATTATATTGAAGTTTACATTTAACCTTTTAACAAAAATTGTAAGGAGCATTAAACAAAAAAACAATGAAAAGGATAACGGACACGTATATAAAAGTATTTCCACAAATTTTTAAAACTAATTAAATGTCATTACAACAAAGCAGTCCTATATTGTAATACACTTAGGAATACAGAAATATTTAAATATTTAATTGATTGACCTCTGATTAAAATCCAAAAGTTATCAAAAACTTGGCCATAGAATTATAGTTTTAGTTTCATTAGTACAATTTAATTATAAATACATTATTGGTTTTAAAATTGCCGGAATATTAACTTTGATGTATCTTAAGATAGCAAATTTTGGAATTGGTTTGATCATCTCTAGAACCCCAAATAGTTATTTAGTAGAAGCACACCAGTTAACGATGAGCTAATGAGTTATTCTTAATAATTTATCAAAATATAAAAACATATTGACAACCAACACATACGAAAGATTACGATCCTAACTTTTAAAATAGTTAGACAATTTATTTGACTTGGAGGAAATTTAAAAAGTTTGAAAAATTATGTTTTAATAAGTTGGATGAAGCGAGGATAATCAGTTTATTATGTACAAGTTAACATGGAAAGTTAGAGCGATGTTTGCGAAACCTTTTTCAATTAGGTTATTTATCGAAATACTTTACATATTTAAAATGTTTAGGACCTTAACTGAAATTAAAGTTCAGCAAAACAAATATGTTTAACAATACTTGAATGGCTTAAATGAAACATTGATAGAACTTAATTTCAACCATAAGAAATAAATTTACTATGAAGTTTATTCCCAAGAATAGAGAGATTTAAGTCTTGAACTTTATTAAACAGTGCACTAAAAGTTGGAATAGTCTTGTCAAATTTTAATTTCTAAATTACGATAAATTAATTATTGAGTAGGTCCACACCGTTGAATATAAAACTAAAGTTAATTAAAAATAAATATTTTAGAATAGTGTTCAAGTATTTTTCATAGGTTAATACCAATTTAAGAAATATTTAATTCCAAACAAAAACTGTAGTATTTGTGTTCTTGGAAAGCTTATCTAATATTTCAATGCCACGAAATAATAAAAAAAATAGATTATATTTTAATAGTTTAAACTTTTTAACATAAAAACCACCCATATTAGTATTCTATAAATCTTTGGCAATCTACACGCACATGCATCTTTATTCAAAACCGCGAGTGAAGCGAAGCAGCCATACGCCAGGTTTTTATAGACATTCTTAAATGAATAACTAAACATTAAAGATATAAGTTTTATTCTATCATTTTAAAATGTTTTCTAACAGATATATAAATCAGTCTTTTTTTCATTTATAAATACAAGATACAGACCAAAACCTACAAATTTATAGATTTTTGGAAATCTTGCTTATTTTTTAAATTAAACTACAACTAAACAAGATTTATATTTTCTTCTATCATTTCAAGGAAACTTTTAATAAATTTATATAATTTTTTTTAAAATTTTTAATTATAAATGTTAATAATAAATTAAAGTCTATTGCGTGATGCAGCCGAGTGTATATACATAAAGTTATATAATGGCCTACATTTTTCTTCACAAGCGATTCACAGGTACTGGTGAAACCTCTTGTTCATTGTGTATTTATACAAGAATGTATGAATATATATAAAAATAGGCCTATGCCCGGCGCTGCACCCTGTTGGCCTTCAGCAGTATACTTATACAAAAAAACTAAAAAAGTGAACGAATTAAACCATGTCAACACAAGGTGCTAAATGATGTGTGGGTAGAAGTGAAAAATAAATGAAAGATAAACCGAAGTAAAGGTATGCAAGATACGAGAAGAGTACAAGGACAAGTTTAGAAATTCAGTAAACCAATCTTTTCATAATAAAGAAGAGAATAGTTGAGAAGTATCCTCAGAAGGAATGGGAGTACAAAGGAAAGTCGTGGGTGCATAATCACAAGGAAGAACAAATAGTAAAGATACCATTGATACCAACATATTTCAAGGCAAATTCGAGATGCAGAAGTAAAAATTTTGAACTTCTTAGAATAACGAGGTCTGATAAAAATTATAACTTGCGAAGAAGATAATTCAAATGAGAAAATTTGGAGGTTAAAAAGCGAACGAATGTGGCGAGGAAATGTTGGAGTTAGTGAGCGTATCAAATGAAATATTTGAAATTAGAGACATATTTTGGTATTATTTCGTGCTCAAGCTTGTTAAGCATGAAATAATGCCAAAATACGCTTTAGGACTTTGTATAGATGAATAATACCACGTTGCATGTTGACCCTTAATAAGGGCAATTAAGAGAAAAATGAAAAGTTTTATTTATTTATAAAATATATAATTTTTAAGAATATTAGTATTAATATTGCTTTAAAATGATAAGACTAAATATTGAAGGCTAAAACTAATTTAAACTTGAGTTTCTTAAGATCCAACGCTCCGGTATAAAATAGATGCACGTAAGAAATTAGCACATCAGCATTAAATAAATTTCATCTTCATAATTTCTAAAATACTTTCACATAATTTATTAATTTTGTCAAAATTCAAACCCGACATGGGAAAATAGGTTGCAAAAGCAACTCTCTAGATTCCACTTACAAAAATAAATTTTTATTTGCATAATTTACTTCACATTCAATCTTCTTCTTTAGGATTATCATAAACGGAAAATATAACACTGTTCACTGCCGCCAATGTTTGTTTCCAGCCACTTTCAGCCGTTTCTGACCAAACTGCGCTAAGTCCTTCTTTTAAATATCTTAAAAGAACTGGAGCCAGTAACTGCAAGAAAAATGTTGACAAACATATATTAAAAAATCCACAAAAACATTTTTTATTCGAAATCAAATTATTTACTGGACAATACAATAATAAGTCAATAGCATCTCACAGTTAAATATTTCTTATCATTCACGGAATATTTTAACCATAAATAGTTATTAAATTTAGTTGTAAGTTCTTCCATTAAAACTATTGGATAAAAACGTAATATCAAAAACCCTATAGTATACTATTATTAAAAATTTAAAACAAAAAAAATATTAAAATTGTTACCTTAAAGAATTAATAAAAAGTAAAATTATTGAAATTGTTACAATTATTATTGAAAGTTTAAAACAAAAAACTATTTTGAAATTGCTACCATTAAAGTATTAAAAATAAAATTATTGAAATTGTTAGTTATTATTGAAAATTTGGAAACAAAAACCCGCAACTCGCCTCAAAGTCACCCTTCTCGATGCCCCTATTCACGTGGTTCCTGGCGGTGGTTTTGAGCAGCTCGAGGAGGCAGGAGACGTCATCCAGGTTGTCGATCAGCCCGCTGATGGCCATGAGTACAGTGGTGCCGTGGGCCGCGAGACGCTTGTTGGTCCGTAGCTGGTCAGTGGTTTTGCCGGAGAAACCCTTGAAACGGGTTTGTAGGACCGGATGCACCTCAAACAATCTGCAAATAAGCATGTTGGGTGAATTAAGAACTAAAGAAAACTATGAAACTAAAAGTTTTCTAATTTCCACAGTATAAAGAAAATACAGTAATTTAAAAAAGAATATATCAGTCACTAGATCGCCCATTTCTCGGATGCTCCTCTTTTTCGTGCCAAGTATTAACAACATTTTGATCAGCTGATATGGTCAATCGGGTTGCCAGATTGTTTTATTTATGACCAACCATCTCAGATTTGGCCGATTTGTTTTTTAAAAAAACATTTAATCATGAAATTATTCATTTATTTTTTTTTATATAAAAAATTGCCTTTCATACATAATCTCACTAATATTTTCAACAACGTTCTAAGGAGTATATAGAAAATAAGCATTTTGCCCATTTTTGGTATTTTCTGTAATGAAACTGGGCTATAAATACCAATCAGCATATGGCATCCCTGTGTTCAATGGAAGATTCCATGTTATAGCAAATTTAATCAGTAATCATAACACACTGTTGGTGATGCATGTAATTACTGTGGTAGTTCTATGAATATGGTTTTAATTTTTTAAACAACAGTTAGTTTTACTTGTTCAAATAAAAACCTTCAATTGTGTTTAATTTATATGTTGTAATGTTTCAGAATACTAAAAATAAGTTTTATAAATTCAAAATTTCTAATAAATTTATTTAAGAAAATAAAAAGTTTATATGCATTGTGGATAGCAGACAGCATGATCGTGACGTGTACCGTCGCGTCGTAGACGGAGCTATTGGGGGAGACCCGTGTCTAAGAGTGCGTTCTTTGAATTAGTGTTTTTGTATTGTGTAGTTTCAAACAATGTTGTTTATGTAAATACAAACTTTAACGTGACTAATTAATACAAATGACAAATTATAAAAGGAGAAAGGCGATGTTGTAAATCAGGTATACAATTGAATAGATGAAAAAATAAATGATGCTCTTTGTTCGAAGATTTGTAGTTCGATCAGCCAAATTTCACATATGTTTAGTAAATGATAATAAAGTTTAATTAGCTGAGGAAAGTGAAAAAAAAGTTATAACGTTGACAGTGACCTAACTATTTCGGCGAATTTAATCGTATTACCAAAAATGATAACGATGGTATAACTGAATGGTCATGGCCAATTATTCTTTATTGTAAGCATTTGGTAGTATGTTTCAGCTTCTCGAAAACGCTGAGGGAAA
The DNA here is from genome assembly GCA_031471125.1 of Archaeomysis grebnitzkii. Lineage (NCBI taxonomy): Eukaryota > Metazoa > Arthropoda > Malacostraca > Mysida > Mysidae > Archaeomysis > Archaeomysis grebnitzkii. The sequence goes on along the minus strand of JARUHE010301396.1, from coordinate 4,915 downwards.
ATCGTAGGCTTACAGTATATAAAAACCTACAGTTTGCTTTATTTTATCTATTGATTGTTCTTGACTGTAATTTCTCAAGTATCAAAATACTCACAGCAGAAAGAAATTTACTCCATGGATTTTTAAGTCTGGCTTTACGAGCTCCCACGTTCTTCTTACTGCTATTTTTTGTCGTGGCGTTAAGCCTGTTGTTGAGTCCGCTACATCTGCATCTTCGCCTACATACTCATCTTCTGCTAACTGAAAAATATTTGAATATGCAATCAGAATTTGCTTCGACAACAGTACTGGTGCATGAAAAACCTTTCCACACACAATGCGAGTGGTTTTCATACATTAGACATAAAAAGGAGTTTGAAATCATTGAAGTTCAAGTTTGAATGTTTTGAAAGATTTGGCATTTAATTTTTGTAAATTTGCAAATTCCTTAGTTCGACTTAGGTTGGCTATCAGTACATCTACATTACATACTATAAAATTGATAATTAAATCAATGCTAAGGAGCATGTGGTCTTTCCCTCGGTTTCTTTTTAAAAATAATATTCCTATGTTGTTTATAGTGGCAGGTAAATAGTTGCAAAAAGTTGTCCTCTATGTCGAGGTCGGAGTGAGGTCAACAACAACAAACTGTACGGCAATGACGTATTTTGGAAAATAACTTTCTTTTGCAAGTTTTGAAGAAACTACAGAAACTCATAAACCAAACTCTCTCGTATGTACAGAACATAAATATATAAACAAGAGTACCTATAAAAACTCCCAAAAGAAAGTACTTTTTCCAAAATACACCATTGTCGTACAGTTTGCTGTAGTTCTTTTCTAGTTTGACCAGACATTTAATTTTATGTTTTCGTGTTTCTAATTTAGGGAAAAATGTTCATTCGTAGGAAAATTATTAAAACAAGTGCAATATTATAGTAGTCATAACCTGTTATATATCGCCCAACGAAAACCTACGTCCGTCATTAAACTCTGTCTTAGGTAGAGCCAGAAGATTTATCGGCAGTCCTTCAGTTTATCGGCGGTGAAGTATTCGGGCAACATCTAATGGAACTAGTTACGCCTAAACCGCTATGTGGCTTAAATGTCGAGCGATTATTAATTTGTATAATATACATTTGTAATTTGTTTTTAAATTGTACAAATATAATCAGCAATAACAAAATAATTGATTCTTTTAGATTCTATTACATTGTATTTATACATGCATACTTATTGTTAAATTCTGAAAATTTAAAGCAAAAAAAATATTTTTTTAATGTCAAATTTTTTACAAGTTATTTTTCCTCATTTTAAACTTAAATAACAAAAAAACAAACTATCTAAAAATAAATCTATTGTAAGTATATTGATTGTTCAGTTCTGAAAATTTGATGCAAAAATATCAAAAAACAAACAGGCTATTAAGAAAATAAAAATTTGAACCTTTTGTTGAATGTCCGGACGACGACGACGCAGACGCAGAGGACGACGACGGAAAAGTAACACCTATGTCTTAACTTCGTTTCACTTGCTCGATAAAAATGTATATCATAATTTTGAAGTAGGTAACGCATTCTTAAATGAATCTCATCAGTTTTGAGCGCATGCGCAAAGCTTTAACATAATTCTGCCAGCTTTTTATGCATACGTTAGGGGTCTTTTTGCATCTGTTAGGAGTGTTTTTTTTTTATGAATCTTGCCAAGCTTAGACGATTTATACAATCTGTGTGAACGTGAATATTTTACATTTCTTGCTTACTTGCAGTTTAAGAAACTTATTAATTTAAGCATTTCATACAAAAATATAATATGATTATGAGGTTCAAAATGACTTCATATGTAGCAAGAAAAGCCATGGTGTTTTATGGAATTTGAAATTAAACATACGAAATAATAACTGAATGAAATAACACTTCAATCCCGTCTTTCGAAAATATTGCCAGCCATTTTTATACAGCTTAGGGGTGTGCTTCCATATTTTCACCCCATAACATGTTAGTTATAATTTTGGCATTCTTAAGCTTAAGGGTGGTAATGAATATGAGCGAAAACGTTTAATTTAAAAAAATCTACATAATAAAAAATTAGCTCCTACTTATATATTATGCAAATATATGAATATGAAGTACTATATGAACTCACAAATCACAACCTAATCCGATTCATGCATATGTAAAATGAGGTTAGATATTGTCAGAAATTCATATCACCATTCACCACCAAACTGAAGAAATGCCATAATTTTTGCTTTATGTATATCAACTATTTTAAGCAAAACTTTACTTTAGATCCCTAAAAAAAAGTACTAAAAGTACTGAACATGAAAAACATTAATATCTCACTTATTTTTATATAACTTACCCGACCCGACCCGACCCGACCCAACCTAGCATAAATCACAAATAAAAGTCAACATTGAACAAATAAAAACCTCCATAAATCGATAGTACTTTTTTGTTAAAGTTGCTAGATTTGATTAAGGGATCTAAAGTAAAGTTATGCCATATTTTATATTAAATACATTTAAAATTTAGTGGACTAGTCAAAATAAAGAATACATTTAATTTCCTCACCTTTGCAGGTCCACTCCACCAGCTCCAAACATAGGAAAATACAGATCCCATTTTTCAACTTTTGGTTTTTGTAGAAAATGTAGATTAAAAGATGTAGTTAAACCATGGAATTTAAATATCTGTTGAGTTATATTGTTACCAAATGCAATTCAGCTTCCAAATCCATTATCTAGTAAACAGCAAAGTCCTTCGCCAAAATTTCCAGTTTAGAAAAAGGTTTTCAAGTTAACTCAGAGGTCAAGTAGAACCTTACGTTTTTGTTAACATCAGTCGAGTTTCTTCATATAAATTCTGAAAGGTAACAAAGTTAAAATTAGTAGAAGTTTTTTTTAATGGAGTTAAGGGCTGGATAGTAGAAGTTTGAACATTTATATTCTTTCATGTTTTAGTAAGAAAATGTACTAAAAGGGATTATTTCAGGTTTTAGTAAGAAAATATACTAAAAGGTATTATTTGTTATTTTTTTTAGTCAAACTTCATTTAAGCCCAGCAACACATGATCAAATTTTTATTTTAGTTTCTTAAGGATGAAAACAAACGAGTAAAAACCATCTATGGTAAAAATTAATCAAAATGATCTTATATTGGTTGTTAACCCTCGTCAGGATGTTTAAATAATTATTTTTATGTATTCCTTTCAATAATTTCTACCAGTGCAGTCCAAGGGCTTTGATTTATCTACGGTGTTGGTGTATTTTTTAGTTATTCCTATGGAAAAATTTTCAAAATAACCCTAAGACAATACCCTTTAATTAAACCAGGAATTACAGCACAAAAGTCTACGTAAATCAGCATTGAAATTTTCGCATACCACAAGCTTACTTTTAAAACATAATTAAGGACTTCTAAGAAGCTCATAGTCTACAGAAAGAAAAGAAAAATAAAAATTTTTGAAAAAAATATTGTTTATTGTAACGATATATAGTACCTTCACGAGGAAAACTACTGGAAATATACAGCAATAGTTTTTGATAAAAAACAAAATAATTGTGAATTGCTAACTCACTTTTGTTGTTGCCAAAGTTGTGAAAGTCTAATTATATATTTATATATTTTTTAGTGGTGCGAAACTATTTAATTTTTTTATAATTCATCATAATTAAGACATTGTTATTATGATTCACCAAATCACTTTCCATGAAATATTTATTCTTTACGAAACAATTGTTTTTCATCGAACATGTTTTACATATTTTTTTGTAAAAAAATGATTTTATACCAAATAATTATTTTTGCCATAAATATGTTTTGCACGACTACAGGTATTGTCGCAACCACTTGTTAGTAAAATTATTAACTTAAAGAGAAGGTTTGTATGTTGGTATATAGTGACGAGTTAATTACATACAATAAATTTTGTTTTCAGTAGTAATTCTAATGCATTTCAGTCTTTTTGGTGATAATTATGTAAAAATAATTCTTTCAATGCTATTCCAACATCAACGATACAAATAAAAGTTTATTTTCACATTACTATTATTGAAGTGTGACGCAAGACGGTATAAATAGACATTAATTTGGTAACCAGTTAACTACAGCTCAAAAAATAAGTTGCAGTCAAAAGTTTAATTTGTTTTAAGTTGCGTGGAAATCGTATGTAATGCTATAAAGTAAATTTTGAGTTTCTCAGAAATTTGAATTGAAGTTAATTAAACCAAATTACAAATTGAGGTTAACTTCATAAATGTATGACATGAATTACTTCCGTAAATAAATTTCAACAAAGGTGACATCAACTATAAGAAAAAAACACTCGCACAAGCGCACTCACACACACACACTCCCATGCAATTCACACATACACACACACCCACGTACATGTACACTGTACATATACGTGGGTGTGTGTGTATGTGTGAATTGCATGGGAGTGTGTGTGTGTACAAAAACTAGTCAGCACGATTAGCTCTTATTCATCTTGCGTCTCCTTACATCAACAGAGAGAGAGATAGTAACATATGCTGACTACAGGTGGCGCTGCATGTCTGTTAACAATATTAATTTTGAGCTTTTATATAGCTGGTCTAACCGAACTTAGCCGATCTCTGTTTCGCTTTACATACAAATTATAATACTACTACCGACATCAAACTATGTGTACACTAGATATTTACTGTCGTCATATGACGCTTCCTCTAAGCTGGGCAAGGCTTGACTTGTGAGAATTTAAGAAAACACTGCCATGTTTAACTTTTCCAGGAAATATCATGGAATGGACTTGAATCGATGGAAATGACAGTTGCTTACGCAGTATTAATAAAAAAAATGAGAATTAAAAATAGTCCGGTGATTATTAGGCTGTGACAAAATCAAGCCTCTATAAGTTACTGTTGATTGGTGGGGCGTTTGGATGCGGATTT
>JARUHE010301285.1:0-12608 GCA_031471125.1 Archaeomysis grebnitzkii | reverse complement strand
CTAGTACTTTTGGAGAAGTTTGAACATAGCTAATACACCGAAAACCATTTTAGGAGCAAAGTTAGGTTAGGTAAGGTCACGGTAATGCTAAATTATGCTTAAATACTTCTGAAGTAATGATAATGGTTCGTGCATGTATTCACGATAAAACTAGTTGTATTAATTAACTCTGGCAGAGTTGGGAACATTTTTCTATATAGGCTCCGCCAATTTTAATTTCAAATTTGGGCTTCTCCTATAGCCTGAATTGCATATTCCCTATTTTATGTTTATTTAAGACTATTTGAATTTGCACTTCTATAAACCAATGGAATGTGTGCGTGCTTGTGCGTGCGTGTGCGAGCGCACCTGTACGCGTGCGTGCGTGTGTGTACGTGTGCGCGCGTGTGTCTGTGTGTGCAACAACATATGTAAATCTTAAAATACAAAGGCCCAATTCCGAAGTTATTCGAAAAAGGTTATTACAAAACCAGGTTTGAATTAGTATCATTTTAATTATTTCATCATTCAAACTTCAAAGTGTTACAATTAGCTACGGATAGCTATCAATAGTAAATTTAATGTATTTAGTTCATGTATTCCTAGACTAAAAATACAGATATACACATCTATACATATGTATGTATATACATCTATACATATATAATAATAATACAAATGCGTATGTATATACATATTTGTGATGCCCTCTTTATAGATTTTTCAGATCTATATATTTATAAAAAACAAACCTTTATATATTTAGATAAATATGTATAAGTATACCTAAAATGGATGATAAATGAAGACCATCACCAATCGTAATATAGTTCAGGCATTATGCAAAGATTCATCATTGGAAAGCTCAGGTAACGCCAAGATAAGCATCTCTGCTGCAAAGATAAATTCTGGCTGGACAAAAGCTGCGTTTGATTTCATAATATTCGAGAGGTGTTAAGGATATTTCGGTCGTGAATGTATATTTCACCCATATGCTGGAAAATGGGCACAAATTCCAAAGCCTATATAAATAAATAAAGAAATAATTTTCGTTAACTGAAAAATGACAACAAATGTGAATGTTTTGAATATCAATGCCAAATAAAAATATTCACTTTGATGTTTTTTATTAAAATTATTTTTCTTTTTTATACCAAAATTGAAACTGGTTTTCAATCTATGGAAAGTATGAACTTGGTTTAAAAAGTTTAGAAAAAATATGCGGAGCTTGATCATTCTTCTGAAAGTTGTTTGAATAAACTGAGGCAAAAGTAAACGTTTTAATGAAAAAGATTTTTAAGTTTAAGAACAAAATGAAAGCAAGGCCACACATAGGGAGTTTAAACAATTTTTTATGTGGCGTTAAGAAATACTTTTGAAAGGGATACAAATGTTTTTGGTGATGTTGATAGAACTGCATTGCAGTGCATAAATTTAACTAAAGTTTTGGCTGGGAGATAATTAAAATAAATCAATAATAATTATAGTTATTAAGTCTTCTTAAATAATTTATTTGTATCGATATATTAGAACCATAAAAAAAGATTCACTTAGGTAAAGCCAATGAATATCAAACTAATAAACAACGCAACTAAAATGTACGTTTATTGCATTATTTTTTCAAACTGTTTAGAAAGTTAATTAATTTCGGTGAACCAGCTGCGGAAATGCTATAAATCTATTGCCTAAAAGGAAACTATTTTCAGGTAGCATCAACATTATACTCACGCAAAAAGGAGTTTATTTTTTTTTAAACTTATCTATACCTCTATATTAATATGAAGATTTGCATAGGTAAACATTTTATTTTCAACTTCCTATCAGTCGTGCCCTCGCAAAAGTTGATGCTAGAAACCTATGTATGTACAGAAAGATTAATTGTAAGGTCTAATAATTCAAAGGTGAAATATACGAAAATAAATTTGATTCCTTTATTAGTTAGTTAAAGCAAAACATACAAAATCGAACACATTTAATTAATACACTAATACTGACAAATATAACTTCATAAAACATAGTACTAACTATTTTATTTAATTATGATTGGTTTTTTCATACACCAAGTTCATATATACTATACAAATTTTGAAATGTCTATAAATTCAAATTAAATTTATATAATGTTAATATATGATATTAAACACATAAGAAACGCAAAGTTAATTTACGAAGAAAACTTCTCTTTAAAATTGTATACCTAGCATTACCATATTTACGAAGCAGTTTCTATTTATAAGAGTTGCTGTGATTTTTAAGCGAGAAAGACCTTTTGCTGAATTGTTTTCTTTTGAGTTCGGGTGTTGATGTTGTTGAACTGGAAGGTGAAGATGTTGGCGATGATCTGGACTTGCCAGAGATCCAATCCGGAAGCTTGATTTTCCTCCAGCTTCCACCAGAGATGAGCTTCGGATCCTTAACGAATTCTGAATGCTCGACATTCCTGATGCTTTGCAGAGTGTTTGGGTTCACCGACAACTTCGGCAGCGGCAGAGACGGTTCTGGGAAGTAGTCGATGGACTTGAAGGACTTGTCCAAGTAGTCTTTGCTTCCCTCCAGCGTGCCTGGGTCCGACATGACGTCATCGTCGCCATCTTGGAAATCAAGAACATTATCGTCGACTCCTATTTTGATTCTCTTTTCATCTAATTCTTCAGAAATGATGGAAAACTTTTTTTTACTGATGGTAAGGGAAGGTTCGGTCAGGTTCCAATCGAAGGAGAAACTGTTCGGGGAATTCTCGTAGTCAGAGTCGCAATCACTGTCTAACTCAGGCGTATAAGAAGACAAAGACAACATTTCATCAACCTTTACGTTGGCACTTTGCACAACATCTGGCCTTGAATATATGGCTGACAGAGACAATTTGCTGTCGTTGGTTGTCTGAAAATGTTACGATTTGTAAGTTATAATTAAAATATATCGAATATCATTTTATCATTTAAACGTCACTTTAATAAGTTTAAAAACAAATTAAACTTGATGATAGCGGACAAAAGACATCTTTTAATTTATTCTATATAAAGCATAAGATCAACTTGTTTCAAGATTGCACGTTTCATTTTGTAAGGAGATTAACATGGAAGTTACACAATCTTACTTTTCAATTATTCAAGTATATAAAGTGACCCAAAACTACTCCTAATTTTTTAAAACCGTTAATAATTAACTATTTTGTTATTACCTATTGCTAGAAAATATTCACCCACGAAAAGGGTATCCAAAAATGTCTCAAAAAGAAAGTTAGTTTACATTCAAGTACTTTAATATTTAAAACACATAATACGACTTGAAAAGTAAAATCGAATTTGTTTTTGTATCACCAGTATATTATCGTATAACTTGCACACGCTTGCAAGCATAAACTAGATTTTAAGCAACAATTTACAAATAAAACATTTTTTCTAGTTATTAAACCAAGATTTTCTTCGGCTGTTTTGCTCAGAGCTGGACTGCGAGTTGGTTTCTACCTGAGATTTTCTGCGGATGGGAGATTTTTGGCCATCGTAGTCGGCAAGAGGTGTTGGATTTAGTTCATTTTTCTCTTCTTTGCTTCTTAGAGACCGCAAAATACTAGTAAAAAAGGCCTGAAATTGTAATGTATTAAAATAAATTATAATGTATAGAACATTTGGATTCACACAATAACAAAATCAAATACAATTTTATTTCAAATGTTTAGGTTTAAACTTGTAAAAAATAGTGATATTTTTCATAACCATTAACGAAAGATATTTTTCAACAGTGTTTAGTTTTAGTATACGTATGCATATAAATTTGTTTGATATGTCAAGGTAATTTGATATTGGTTTAAAAAGTGTGGAAAATTGAATATATTTAGTTTTCCATACTTCCTGACTTCTTATAACATTCTCTGAAGTAATGTTCATCCCTTGTCACCTTCCTTCCCAATAAATACTTCTGTAATCTAGCGAAGCTAACCAGTAATTTATCAAGCCATAAATAAAGAGTACGTTGAAATGGTAAATAGTTATAGTGGATGCAGTAGGTGTAATTTAAACAAACATATCTGGAATAAACCTTTCAGTGTTTATTTTGAAAGATGTGAAAACATTTTTAATTTGTAATTCTTTAAATAGTTCAACATTGAGATGGAACAAACCCACCAACCTTGACTTGGTCGGTCATATTCTCGGTCATGATGGCGCCGAAGGAGGTTCCGATGGAGGCGAACTCCTGTGCCAGGATCTGCATCTCCCTGGGGAAGTCGGAGGCGAAGTGGAAGATCTGCGTCGAAACGACCTTCACCCGGTCGGAGGCGGCGGTCATGGTCGGCACGGACTGAGCGAACACTTGGTGGATGCTGATCAGCGCTCCCACGCCCTGTTTCGCCACCCACCGAATCACAATGACGTTCGGGAACACTTCCTTCCCGGCAGGTTTGGAGAGTTCTTCGTGCCACTGGGTTAGAAGGTTCTTTGTAGCGATAGTCTGACAATGTGATGGTATGAGAAGCTAAGTTTGAGGCAAAACATAGGCAGCTTCGTTGCAAATTTTATTTGTTGTGGTGGTTTTATTGAAAACCTTTTGATGCTAGCTAATGTATTGATGTAACTGATTACGGTGAATGTGTAAAGAAAACCATGCCATATTAGGCTGTGACCAAGTCGAGCCTCTATAAGTCACTATTGATTGTCGAGGCGGATGCGGGGGCCAGTTTTCATCAATTTTTTCTTCGTTTTAATCATTGTTAGCTACAACTTAGTAGAAGTAAGCTTTTTTTTCTATTTGCATTTTGGTTAACCACAACTTGGTGAAATTTGGAAATTTGTGTTTAATAGGAATGGTTTTATATATAATTCTAAGAAATATTGATTGAAATAATAGGTTTTAAATGTTGGTTACCCTACCACTTAATATAATTATGAAAAAACATTTTTTTTTGTATTTATATATATACTGTACATACATATACATACATATACATACATACATACATACATACATACATATATACATACATAATTTTGTTGTATTCATAACTTTTACTCGGTCACAGCCTTTATTCGCTTACGAATTTTCTCGTACTTGGTTTAGTTGTAGTAGTTGTACCATTGAATTATTACACACCAAGTTTGTTGATTTTAACTTGCGTTTAGGATATATTTAGTGAAAAACATTGTATTGTATATTTGTACTGTCAAAGTTTCTTTTTTTACTTTTCATTTGTATGTGTTTTGTTGAACAATTCATAACTGCTGGTACGCTTATATTTGCAACAATTTTTTTCATTTTTGCTTACAAAAGTAGTTAAAATTAACTCTACAAAATACAAGACTTTCATATGTAAGTAAGTTATACAGTCCTAATAAACTTTTTAAATTTTGTTTCCTAGATCCTAAACTAATCCGGGAGCTCACAATCTTTCTTTCCCCATGTTCCACTCAAGGCTATATATATATCCTCTAATCTCCCATCTGACAATTATTAAAAAAGGAATTTTTAATTAGTGTTCACTTTCAGGAATCGTTAAAGAATATTAACCTGGTCAAAGGAACTTAGAACGTACAATGCATGTATCCATGAATGGCATGCACGATTGAAAAAACAAATGAACAGTTAAAACGATAAAAATCAATTGTGGGTTTCCTTTAAAATTATATTTATTTCCGAACGAATTAATGTACAAATTTTTGGGCCAGGGCCTGGTGCTGAAACTTGTGGGTAGTCGGCACAATTCCAAAATTAAATCCATATTTCTTCACAGAAAATTTTGAGAAAATCTGGCCAAATGAAAGTGAGCAACTACTCCTGTGAAATTGTTGGCCGACTATTATATGGGAACCTCAATATTTACCATGTCTACAGCAAGGATTGGCTTCGTGAGATCGATGCCCATTCCTTCTACAGTGTTGTGAACCGTCCGAACGAGTCGTCTGCCCACTTTCGTCCCAATCGCAGCTGCTTTTTCCAAGGTGGGCTTCTGTTTTACATCTGCAGTCAAGGAAAAATACTTAAGCATTGAATATTTCTTTATAAAATAGACATTTAAAACAAAGGAAATCACAACAACGTAGGTATACATTTGTTTTTTAAGGCATACATATTAAGTTGTACATATCTCTTTTCACAGTATGCATGAACAATAATACAACTAAAATAATAAAAAACAATTAAATATAAAAATTACCAAAGAGTAAAAAGTATAATACTAATAATAGAATAATTAAGTGAAAAAAATAAAACAACGGGTTTAATGTCGAGCGCGACTATCTAGTAGCTATATTTATAATGATCGAACTCTTACTAAGTAAAATTAGATTTTAAATTTTAATTTGAAAATATTCAAAGTAAACTAAAACTAATATTTAAATAATGGATGCGGTCAATAAGTAATTTGTAGCAATAAAATCAAATTCATTAACTTATTGTGATATTTGACAAAATTATTCTTAGTTTCAACATTAAAAGCAAACATATCCAATAAATCAAAACACGCAAATTGCACTGAACAACTTTTCAGAAATGTGGTTGGTATTATTAGAAAGCAGATATGTATGAAGTTTAAAGTAAGCTGGTCAATAAACAAGAACCAATTTATCATTTTGTTGAATGTGCAATGATACATCCGATGACGACGATGACTATGAAAGTGACTGGTATGTCACATCTTCGTTTCATAAAAAAATAAATGGTTTAAGCATATTATTCGTGTAGTTTGGAGTAGGTGAAGTAGGCAGTTGAACAAGTTCGTCACACTTGTGCTCGTAGAAGTTTAGAAAATGAAAAAAGAAATAAATTTGCACCTAATGAACTTATACGAAAAGTTGAACTTCTCACGAGTAAATGCTTTGCAATAAAAGTATCTAAACTTGTGTATTTTTTTTTTAATATAATTCTGATTTATATTTTTCTTAAGATACATTTTCTGAATGAAGAAAATTCACATCTTCATTAGTATACAACACTTTTATTTCATTTGTTTGAATTAAATCCTGGTTAGCAATGAACTTGGTAAGAATTTGTCAGATTCCATAAGCTTTAAAAATGTTTAGGTCACTTTTAAGTTTGGGTGGCCACGGTTAATAGGAATTTGTTTTGGCAAATGGCTTTGCAAAAAGCTTTAATCCACTGAAATATTGGTTACCCATACAGGGATTTTGAGAAAATTGAACATTATAACAAATATAACGCATAATATATTTAGAATGTTGATTGTACGCCCGCCATTGTTTTTTTGATGGTTCTCTTATTTGTATATTTACACTCAGCATTATTCCCGTTTCGCTTCTGGTTTCGTATTTTGGTAACATTAATGGAAACAGGTAAGAGATGTGGGGTATTTTATGTAAATTTTGTATCAAGTAACGCATTCCCAAAATTGCTTGAGCGAGCTTGTCAGGTTTGAACGCATACGCAAGGCTCCAGCTAAGAAAAGGGAACATTATAGACCCTAACCTAACCTGATTTTGCCCCATAATGGTGCATTTTTGGCCAAATAAAAGCCGTTTGAGGAGCAAGGTCAGGTTAGGTGAGGGTCTATAATGTTCTTTTTTAGCCAAAAATGAACCATTCAAATAGAAATTGATGCGGGATACTTTTAAAATTGTGTAAGATAATTTTTAGTTATCATGTTTTCAATTACGAAACCAGAGACGAAACTGGAATAATGCCGAGTGTAAATATACAAATAAGAGTACCATTAAGAAAATAATGGCGGACGTGCAATTCGCATTCGAAATATATGACGGGTTATATTTACTATATTGTTAATTTGTTTCAAAAACCCCGCAAGGGCAACCCATATTTCAATGCATTAAAGTTTTTTGCAACGTCATTTACCAAAAACAAATTCATATTAACCGTGGCCGCCCAAACTTAAAATTGATCTCATTGACATTTCTCATTAATTGTGGAGATAAACAACATTTTTGATAATTGTTTTAGTCTTTTGTTTTTATTTATACATCTGTCAATGGAAATGAAGTATACATAAATAGTCTCTGAATTTATGATTAAATGTTTTCTCAAAATAGAAAAATTTTCAATAATTTTTTTTAAATACAATGAATGATTGCAAGACATTTGAAACGTTTGATTCGTGAATTATTAGTTAACTGAAGGCTTAGAGAAAATTTTTAAATTCCTTTTTGAAAAAATCAGCTTCTATAAACGACCTCTGATGATTGTTGTTGGTGGTTGTGGTAATGGTCGTTGTCGAGATTAAACCAGTTTTGCAGAAAAGTGTGTTTAAATGAAAATTAAGAACATAACATTCTATATCTACACTGGGGTCACTAAGGATTTTTTTAATGAAATCAGTATTTACTTATTAAGACATGCATTTTGTAAGCAAGTTGAACTTCATGATTAACCGAGATTTTTAGTTGAAGGCTTAGAGACAATTTAATCTAAGCAAATGAAAGAATTGTCGATTTTAAAATAGTATGCCTAAAGGACATTTTACCAAAAAATTTCAAAATTTTAAATAAGACATTTTAGGAGTTTTTAGGCAGCCAATTTAACAATTTCATGATTGGCCAATTTCTTAAGGTTTATAACTAATTTTGTTTGAAATAAAGGAAATAAAAGTGTTAATATTTTAATATATAGAATTTTATTAAAAAATGCACAATTTTAGAAATCTTTTTAACAAACAAATAAAGGTTACAATGCGTGGTATACCTTGAGGACTTTTTTGGCCAAACATTTCTCTTAATTTAAATAATAAACATTGGTCAATTTCTGTTTGGAACGGACAGCGTTAATAGGAATTTGTTTGGCAGAAGGTTTTGCAAAAAGCTTCAATGCATTGAAATATAGGTTTCCCTTGCGGGGTTTTTGAAAAAACTAATGTTATAGTAAATATAACCTTCAATATATTTCGAATTTGCATTTTACGTCTGACTGTAGTCTGCTAATTCTTGGTGGTGCTAGGTATTTATAGGGTGCATTTTTACGCAAAATTGAGCATTTTGGTAGAAAATATGACTTCTATAGTATTTTTCCTAGACAAGTTTTGTTTAATAATTGGTGTTTTGCTTAACTGTTTTGTAGCCTTTTCTTCCTCTATGTGTACATTTCCGCATTCTACAGATGAGGATTCCTCCTCTTTATGTATGCATTCTATAAACGAGAAAGCGGAGTTGACCGATGATTTCAGAGTTTCTATAGCTCCTCCTGTTTATGTATTTACACATTTTATATATACCAAGGCTAGGTCAGGTTAGGTCAGGTCAGGTCAGGTCAGGTCAGGTCAGGTCAGTTCAGTTTCTATAGTGCCTAATATTTATTACGAAAATCTGAGCAATTTCATTCAGATTTTAAGAAATACTTTTTTGGTATTTTTTTTCCTCGGATTTTGACAACTAATTCAGTCTACCTCCAACCTTGTCCGAATGAAAATGGACTGCTGTGCCTTGAAAATGAACGATTTTCCATAAAATATCATAATAACTTCGAAAAGTTAATTGATTACTGTGTGTCCTATTTTATCAATTGGATTGCAAAGGAACATTTGAGAAAAGTCATCTTGATGTCTACACCATCATGATTATATAAAGCGTGCGTTCCGAAATATGGTCGATTGATTGATTAAATAGAGTTTGGGCTAAGCCCAACGCTGCACCGCTAGGTAGTCATCACCGAAATATGGTCGAGGAAAGGCTCATTCCCTGGGATATTTAGACCGAGCATTTTTCTTCAAGACCGGCACGGTCTATCAGGAACGGGTTATTGAGTTATGGTAAGTTTTATTTTTAGCATATTTAAGGTTTGTGTGGTCTACATAGGTTGTTTATATTTATTTATTAGTTGATTAATTAATTTTACAAAAAATGATTGGTTACTGTTCATTCACACTGCCGAAAAATTTGGCAATTGTCGTTCAACATGGTCTAGTGAAACTGAAAATTTACCTAAATTTGATAAATTCTGAATGGGAGTGCTCCGATTGTCATATGAAAATAAATATTACACCCTATATAAACTCAAACAACCTAACCTAACCTAGTCGTTTATAGAATGCGTAAATAAAAACTCTGAAATCATCATTCAACTTCGCCTTTTTGTTAGTAGAATGCGTACATAAAAATGAGACGCCCTTATCTGTAGAATGTGGAAATGTAAAAATAAAGGAAGAAAAGGCCAAAATATAGGAGCAAAACACTAAATTATTAACAAAAGCAAAATTTGGTAAAGAAAAATACTGTAAAAGTGGTTAAATTTTCTACTAGACTACTCTATTTTGTGTAAAAATGTCCCCTTAAAAAACCTAGCACCAACAACAATGTCACAGGTTATATTTACTATATTTATTTTTTTTTCGTAAACCCCGTATGGGCAGTCCACATTTCAATGAATTGAAGCTTTTTGCAAAGCCATTTGCCATACCAAATTCCTAATAACGCTGTCCGTCCCAAAATCAAATTGACCATTAATCCTTAGTAACACCAGTGTATATTGTTATGCTCTTTATTTTCATATTGGCAAATTTATGTAAATTTATTTTTTGAGGAATGTGACAAAAAATCCTTAAATCAAATCTAGCAACTTTAACAAGAATGTATTCCAATTCGTGGAGGTTAGTCAATCAATGTTAACCTTTATTTGTGATTTAGGTTAGGTTGTCAGGTAAGGCAAGGTACTATTTCACAAAACTAGCTATGCCTAAACCGCTATGCGGCTTAAACGTCGAGCGATTACTTATTTTTGTAATATACAATTGTAAAAATTTTTAAAATTGTATAAATATAATCAGCAATAACAACAAAAATTGATTTTTTTAAAATTATATTACATTGTATGGTTAATATTAGCAAAAATAGCTTTCATAAAAACTTTAATATGATTTAATATGTTTATTAAGCTACAAACTATTTAAATAGATGCAATATTAAAGTAATTACAAGAACATATATAATGCAAATCGTACGTCTGGTTGTGCAATGTTGAAACAAGCCTTAGGCTAAATTTACTTCTTAAATAGTGTTTTAGGCCACCGAAAACCATTTAAGGAGCAAATTCAGGTTAGGTTTTGTTTGGTGTCACGATAATGGTCAAATTTACTTTAATACTGGTTTATGTAGCCTAAGTCCTATTTGAAATGACGTCACCCGGGCGTGAAGTCACAAACAAACCAAACCGTTTTCGTACAATGGCGTCTTTCTTAGTAATATTTACCCATTGTATGTATGGTTAAGGTAGGGGAAATGCCAAAGTCATATTTCAACATAGGAAATAATTTTTTCCTAAACATTTTAATGTGCTTTCAACGAATCTGAAAATTAAATCCGGCGGAAATGAATTTTTAAGTTCCTATAGTTTAAAGTTTGATATTTCAGCACGCCATTGAACGAAATCAGCGGCCATTGAACAAAGTAAACAAAACATCTTATCTTACTAAAACTAACCTAAACTTACTTTATCCAACCTAACCTAACCTAGCATTAACCAAATATTTAAATATAATTACAATAATTCGGAAAATATAATGAAACTGCAAATCATAACAATCAGTGTGAAGCGTAAAATAAAAGTTTCCCTTCTTTCTTTTTTTAAGGTGAACTATCAATTTTTGTATTAAATTCACTCAACATTTTATATAAAAATACAAGAACCCGTACCTTTAATTTGATGGATGTAATTATGTAATTATTATGTAACTATGCAATAATTCAAAAGATGTAAGCATAACGGAGTCTAATAAACTAGTGCAACAATAATGGCAACGGGAAGCGCGAAACACAAAATATCAGGTTTTTTTTCAATTTTCTAGGCAAACTATAAATTTCCGTAAGAAGTTTGTTTAACATTTTTTGTCAATGATTTAAAAACAAACATTTTGGTAATAATTTTATTTGCGTAGTAAATTTTTGGCATTTCCCCTACCTTTACCCTAGGCTTTTACCAAATTTCGGGTTCGGAAGACCCATTTGAAGCACTGGTTATTAAAAAAAGTTGCTGCCAGCAGTTCAAAAACCGTGCTGTCAAGTGCTGCCAAAACTTAAATTTATGCACTGAAAATGTTAACCAGCATTCAGTTATAGGAATAGGCATGTTTCACAAATTTACATATTTTGTGGAATAGTACCTAATGAGAAGAAAAAAAATAAGTACTGAAAGCACTCATTAGCAAACATATTAATGTCTACTAGGCCTAATGGTTCATATTGTTGAACAAATTACCTAAACAATTTTAATTTAAATGATTACTCGAGCATGTCCCGACGGTACAGACCTCCATAGTATATCTTTATGTTCTTGGAATCAAAAACCCTAAGTCCAAATTTTGTTTATAAAATACATATTTATCAACAAAGTAACATAAAATAATAATTAAAGTGAATTGACTTTCAAGATTGAGGGATGCTAATTACACACAGTGCAGCGGTGCCAGATTGCTATGACTAAGAACCTGTATAACAATCCTGTATTACCTTGTTAAATCATTCAATGATTGTGTTTTCGTATATGCGGCCCGCGACGGAGTTTCCTGTGGCCCGCGACTAATTTTTGTTTTTTGCATTTTTAGCATTTTTACTAACTAATAATTAGTTAGTAAAAAAGCAAAAATCTTTTTATAGAACTGTCGCCTGTATAGTTCTATCAACTTGGCCGACAGAGATACGTTAGTAACGGTTAGTTTGTGCGTTCCCAGTGACGTCATACTA
>JARUHE010301174.1:0-12610 GCA_031471125.1 Archaeomysis grebnitzkii | reverse complement strand
CGATCTTCATTTGTTTTTTCTTCTTTTTTTGGCGGTGGCCCATCCCATTGGATTGTCACATCTTAGTTGATCTGTGCCTGCGTAGTGTGAAATTAATTTTTTAACAAATTCTTATACTTCTTTTAAAATTTCACGAACATAAGTTAGAAAGAACACTTAGTACAGTCTCTCATTAATTTTTACTTTAACCATTATAATGTAAGTTTAAATATTAGTTTAAAAATAAATTAACATAAGATATAAAACAATGAAATAATTTCTAAATATAATATGTTTTTTACATGAAATTAGAAATATATTTTTTTCAAGAGAAGTATTATTGAAATGTTCCACCATTTGGATTATTTACTTTCATTCAAAACTATTTCCAATGGTCAGAATATGATTGTATATGAATGCTGGTAATTGAATGAGCAAATCTAAGCGCATTTAACGTGACTAGTTTCGGCCATACATTCGACCATCGAAGGAGATTCAGTTATTTAAGATGTACTTAGAATGGCAGCTTCAATTACCATTATCTATTAAAAGTAAATTCTGATCATTGGAAAATACTTCCAAAAAATCAAAAACTAAACGGTCAATAAATTTCAAAAATTATTTGTCTTGAAGAACACATTTTTATGCATCACCCACATTAGGAACAACTCAAATTTAAAACAAGTGTTACTAATGTAAGACATGTTTCGCTTTAAGAACACCTCGCACAAACATATTTTAGGAGGTACTTTGATAATTTATTAGTTTTCTATGATTATTTTTTCGCGGCAACCGATATAGATGCTGTGAGGAATCAGATAGGAAAGGTTAAAAAACATTTTAAGAGAAAATTTGTCTAAATATTAAAATAGAAAATTATAAGAAAATCTTTGTTAAAAATATATTAACGCAAATGCTATTACGATATGTAGAATATGTATTTTATTATTTTTCATACAATAATCAATTAATAAACCAAGCTATATATTCCTTGTAACTAAAGTTTTTAAAAGGGCATCACTATAGATGACTTGACAAAAATAAAACTCTAATTAAATAGATTTGATAAGCTACTAAATGAAAAATACAGTATATTAATAATATTTAATAAGTTCACTTTAATTATTAATATTGATCCAGCCCATAGAACGTTTTCCTTGATTTGTTTTAAATCTAAGTCATGACTCGGAATAATGACGCTTTGTTTTAAATTAAAGTCACAATACATGTACACTAAAGTATATGTTCCTAACTGAACTATTTGCTAAATAAGTTGGTTCAATGCAACATTAGTTGTTAGTAAAATTATTTTAAACATAAATTTAAAAAATGCAAAAAATTATTTTTTTAATGTTTATAACCTCAAAAAGTTAAATTAAAATGTAGTTTGAGGAGATAATTCTGAACAGTTGTTTATTCAGGTCTCGTCCAGCAAAATTATAAATAGATCAACAATAGCACAAGTGAGGTAACCCACATTCAAATAACATAGAGCTTACATCACTTGTGCTATTGTTAATCCAAAATTGTATTTGCTTTTGTAATACCTCCTGTTTTAAATTTTGTGTCGTAATTCTTTATTTTAAATATCAGCTCTATTAATGTTTTTTAAGTTTAATTTCAAGGTATTCCAGAGTTTTAACTTTGTTTCTGGTTTTCGTGGTTCCTATTATTTATAGAGGTCAATTATATATTTCATATATTCATGTTAGATCTATAACACAAAAGCTATAACAGACTTGTTGATTTTTCACTAAAATAAACAAATTATTTTTAGGTACTTTCTTACATATCTATTTTTTTACTTATTTATTTTTGTACTTATTAATTTTTTACTTATTTATTTTTACTAACGTCTTTTTTTACTTACATAATTGTTTACTTATTTATTTTTCACTTATTTATTTGTTTACCTATTTTTTATTTCATATTCATGTTTTTACTATTTTAGTCTTATTTGTTTATTTTTACCTATTTTTTGGCTTATTTGTTTTTTTAATTACTTATTGTTATATTCACTTATTTTTCATTTGCTTAAGTTTGCAACTCTATATATGTTGACAGTTTCCCTATTTATTTTATTTCCTAGAAAAAACATCCCACTGAACATTTCTAATGCTAAAGGTATGATCAAAGTTTCAGGCTTTTTGTGGAAAAGTAAAAAAAAAACTTTTATTCACTTTTTGTGACACTTGTTGCTACAACTTAGATACATAGACATTCTTGTTTCAAAGCTTGATAAAAGCAACAGACAATTGAAACGCAACATTTAAGTGGCGGAACAAAAACGCATGCTTTTAGCTGGCATCATATTCACTGGGATATTTTTTACTTTTTTATTATATTGTTATCAAGTTTCTTATAATTTAACTTTTTTCATTCTTCCATTACTAAAAACAAATAAAAAATAAAACATTTATTTCTATTTTCATTACTAATATCATTTATTAATTTATTTAAGTCGAAAATTTTGCTCACAACCATATAGATCAACAGTAGCACAAGTGAGGTAACTCACATTCAAATAACATAGAGCTTACTTCACTTATGCTATTGTTGATTCATATAGTGATATTCTTTTGTTTACATAAAATACCAAATAAGTTTAATTTGATTTTTACTTACATAATTATTATGTGTAAGTTAAGCACACAATTTTGATTACGTGTGAATGTATCGATAAGTTTTTTCATGTTACTAACGTTGCTTTGGTTTTGTGTATAAATGTATAATGCGTATTTGTTGTAATAATTTGTGCATAAGACTGTATGTGGATTGCTTCAATATTATTTTACGGGTTGTCACTTTCATTGTATTGAAAATTTATGTTAACATTTTATTTATTTATTTCATTTATTTACGTAATATATTACTTATTTAACTTTTTGGTAAAAAAAAGTTAAAACTTTTTTTTGCTAATAATTTATTTATTATTCACGATAAATATTCCAGAAGTAATTTTTAGAATTGGATATTATCATAAATAATTTTTTTTTAAATCCACATAAGCAAAATCTTTTAATTTTACATAAGCCCTTAATTTTAATTTACAAATGGTGCGGGCATAAGATAGAATAGTTTGCATCTCTCACATACCTCCCTGCCAAACAAAACTCATCTGAATTTCTTGTAAGTCCGAACCTTCGAAAAAAATGTATTTTATACCTAGAATCACTCAATCATTACCAACTTCTGTGACCATACATAGACTTTGTGTTGTCTCTGCGTGTATTGGTTTCCCCTAAAAAACAATTAAAATTCAATCCATCAACAAACTTTATTGTTGAATTGTTTATTGTGTGAAATTAAATAACATTGTTATAAGCAAAAAGTTGATCACGTGGATCTTAAACAATTTAATTTGTCACTTTTTAAATCAGTAAATGTAATTCCTGATTTTGAATCGAATCATTGACAAATTTTTTGCTTTGAGTGGATGTTACAACTTTTATTTGACCCTTTAACGCCTGAATTATTTATTTCATAAGATCTGCAACACAACAATGTTTGCATTAAAATAAGAGTTTGTTAAACGTCACTTATTCGTCCCAATAGACGTTAAAGGTTAATTTCAGAATCGCCTTAAAAAATACTTTTTCCTAACTTCTCACTCTTCTTCCTATAATTTTACATGTCGATAAACCCGCGCCGACTGTATGTCAGTCAAACTGATGTGAATGTGGTTTTAAAAACTAGCCATCAAGTGTTCCGTATTTAATTTTACCAAAGCTACTTCATGTTTTTCAATGATTGTTCGATAAATAGATTATAAATTTGTTTGAACAAAATACAAAAAAACAACAAAGAACAATTTGCTTTTATATTTAGAAGAAAAGTTCCATTGTCACCCTTCACTAGTTATTATGTCGTAACGAACACCTTTTGAATAAGACGTGTTGTGCTTTTATCTATTCATCACATCAGGCTTCACACTTCAGTACTACTTAATCCCTATCATAAAATATTTGTGTCTATTCTTCAGGGTTCACACTTCAATAATACTTGTCAACTAACAAAACTTAATCCCTGTCATAAAATAGTTGTGTCTTGCCTTGTTTATTTAATAATAGAGAATAACAAATAGGTACGATGTGATCTAATGTTGAAGAAATTAAAACATTTTTTTTACAGTTGAAATATCTTAAATAAAATACCGGTATACTTTAATAATTATTGATCAATTACTATAAAACATAAGTTTCATCTTTTTTTGAAAAGTCTTTCTAGCTTTTGTTCTTTAAAAAGAAAATCACAGTTTCAAAAATATCAAATCTGTCTAAATATTTCGGTTTTGACTGACACCCTCTTCAGTGGAAAATTGTTTTGATCGATTGTTTTTTAGAAAATTTGACCTCAGTAGAGAAGAGCATTGTGATGTATAATAATAATAATATAATAATATAATATAATATAATAATAATAATATAATAATATAATATAATATAATAATAATATATTAGAGAAGAGTATTGTGATATATACTATAGCTGCACATTCTTCAAAATAATGGTATGAAAATATCCATTCAACGAAAACGATCCCGGAGACGTGTTCATATTTCGGACTTTTTCAATTAGCGTTGACTCGGCTATTCTACGTTTGATGAAACAATTTGACTTATATACTAGTTTTGCCGAGTCCCAATCAATTCGGTGACTAGTGATAGCGGAATGTAAGAACAAAGAATTATTGCTCTAGTCGTTTTTCTAAAGTTCTTCCAGCTTCACCAAAATACTTTCTTTCGCAATCTGTACAGCTTATTTGGTATGTTGCACATTTTTCTTTATTTATTTTATGTCATTGGAAATTATTGATTTTGAAATATTAGATTGGTAGTTGAATACTACATTTTTCTAAGGTCTTTTTTATATGCTCCAAATTAGAGTTGAATGGCAAGAAGATTAACTTGTTGCTATGAGGGTTAAATTTTTCCCTTTTACTATTTTCGAAAATCTTTGTTTTGCTTTAGTATGACATTTTTTAATAAACAAGGATGTGTGTCCTAGTTTTCTAAATATGTTTAACATGTTTGTAATTAAAAATAGTTCTTGGAATAACAGATTTAGATCTAACACTGTTACTTAAAATTTATTAGGATATAAGATAATTTTCACAGGATGGGGATTAGAAATAAGTAAAAAACCTATTACGAAGGTTTCTAAGGCTATCTAAAACTGTATGACGTCATAGAACGAACATAACAGTACCTAGCCCATCCACTAAAAACCTTTGATGTATCAATTTATGTTATATGTATTTAATGTTGATGTATCTGAATTTTCCTTCTAAGATATTCTTTCCTTTTCAGTTTTATTTTATTGTCATCATATTTGTTTAACTTGGTAAAAACTAAATTAAACAAATATGATGACAATAAATCTTCAACTATTAATATTTTTTTTTGATAAATTCAAAAACTTTTCAATATTTTATTAAATATTTAATTGATTAATTGTTAAAGAACAAATAAAAAATATTTCCATTTTGAATATTGAATATATTTTTGTTACAAACATCAATCGAAGTCTTTCATATTTTGTCCATTCTTTCAATGTTTAATGTTTTTTTTGTAACTTTCATAACCTCATCCTAACAAATCATCCGCTGTTCCATCAAAATCGTTGTCCAATGTCAAACCATTTCCATTACATTTCCGATGTGAAATCATTTCCACCACCTTTCTAATATAAAATAATCTCTATCCCTTTCCAATGAGAAAAATGTTCCATTCCTTTCCATTCTTTTCCAATGTGAAAAATGTTCCATGCCTTTCCAATATGAAATAATTTCCATTCTTCTCCAATGTGAAAAATGTTCCATTCCTTTCCAATGTGAAATAATTTCCATTCTTTTCCAATGTGAAAATGTTCAATTACTTTGCAATGTAAAATAATTTCCATCCTTTTCCAATGTGAAATAGTTTCCATCCATCTGCCCAATGTTAATAATGTTCCATTCCTTTCTAATATGAACTAATTTCCATTCCTTTCCAATATGAAACCATTTCCATCCTTTTCAATGTAAAAAATGTTTCATTCCTTTCCAATGTGAAATAATGTCCATCATTTTCCAATGTGAAATCCTTTCCATCCCTTTCCAATGTGAAGTAATTTCCACCACCTTTCCAATATGAAATCATCTCCACCACCTTTCCAATATGAAATCATCTCCACCACCTTTCCAATATGAAATCAATTCCACCACCTTTCCAATATTAAATCATTTCCGCCATCTTTCCAATATGAAATAATGTTCACCACCTTTCCAATACGAAATAATATCCATCCATGTCCAAAGTGAAATAATCTCCATCCTTTTCCAATGTGAAAACTGTTCCATTCCTGTCCAAAGTGAAATAATCTCCATCCTTTTCCAATGTGAAAACTGTTCCATTCCTTTACAATGTGAGATAATTTCCATTCCTTTCCAATATAAAATTATTTCCACCACCTTTCCAATATGAAATAATATCCATCCTTTTCCAATGTGAAATAATCTCCATCCTTTTCTAAAGTGAAAAATGATCCAACCTTTCCAATGTGAAATAATCTCCATCCCTTTCCAATATGAAAAATGTTCCATCCTTTTCCACCATCGTCACCGCCTGTCAATGGTATCATGTGATCTCTCTTCCCAGACGCGCCCGGGGTGGACTCTCTAGCATGCCAAAGGCCCGACCTGGCTCTGCCATCTGTATATAAGCACTTTCTCCAACTGCAACTGCAAGGCCATATGCCCCCTATGCCAGAATCGCCTTTATAGCTGGAACAATAAGGGAGGCTGACTGTTTTGGCTAGTCAAAATGGCGATTAGAAAAACTTCCAAGAAATGAAGGTGAACTTTAAAAAACAATTTTGCTGTAATCCCAAAACGCTTTTTGAACTAATCCATTTTTCTCTTTCCGTCGTAGTGCTTTTTATTTTTATTTTTTTGAAATTTCAAAGTTGTAAAATTTGTATAATGACACTATTTTAATGAGTTTTAATTAAAATTGTAAGACAGGACAAAACACCAAAATGTATTTTATATTTTTCATAAAATTGTTATAATGCCAGTCTCAACGTTAGTTTTAAACTCAAAGCATGACACCTCTGCAACAACGTTTCAGAACTACGAAAACAAGACCTATCTCAATTTTCTGATCACAATCGAATGCACACAATCATAGTTAATAGTCTAGTTCTTCGTCGTATTCCTCATTATAAAATAAATATTTAAAAACTTTAGATTTTGTTTTCTAAACATAAGATTAAAATTATTGAACTTCTTACCTAAAATAAATCATATTTTTAAAACAAAATAAAAAACTAGTCAATATTTAAAAAAAAAAAGTTCTTCAAATAAAAACTTAGGTATCTTAGTATCTTATAAAGCAAAAGAAAATGTTTGTGGTCACATATTAAGAATTTGTTTTTGTATTTGCCACTTTTTTGCAGTAGGTATAATTCTAATGATTATATTAGCAGAGACTTAAGGCACCGCTCTATCAGTCACTCTTGATTGTTGTTGTTGTTGTTGTTAAGGATTTGTGAAATTATGTTTTTTTTTCAAAAATAGCGTAAATATTTTTACAGCAACACTTATTGAACATAAATTAAAAGATATATACATTATGAATGATCTAGCTTAAATAAAGTTATCTGTAAAACTTGAATTTATTGAAATGTTCCGTTTTTATGCTAATTTTCAACTTGTGTTTTTCCAAAGTAGACTGAATATGTTTTTATTTTTAGTTTTATAACAACAATTACTGAACGTAAATGAAAGATATACCTATGCATTTTGAATGATCCATCGTAAATAAATCTTTCTGTAAAACTTGAATTTGTTGAAAAATAACTTCATTCTTATATTGCTTGTTGAATTCAGAGCAATGATTTATGGATGCCGCCGCTATAAACACGTAGGGTTTGGTTTGTAATAGTTTTGTTTCATAAATATCTCTATTTTTTCTCCTTGTGCTGATGTTTTCACATATGTGCTAATGTATTAATATTTAAAGATAACTTTAACATGTTTGTGTATTTAATGTTCACAAAATTGGTGATTTTCAGTATCTGCTGGTAGCATATTCACAACAGTTGTTTATTTTGATGGAATCAAATTCTAAGGTGTAATAGGGGCTGTTAATTCTGTTTTTTTTTATTTTATTTTGATTCCAATCAAAACAATTAATCAAGTCATACATGGATTTCTTTAATAAACTACTTGCAATGTATAGTCAATTATCAACTCTTGAACGAAAAAGTAAGCTGTAAGTGTATAAAACAATTGATGTTGGCAATATCTGGTTTACTTTCAACCTAATAACTTTATTTCGTTTTTATACCTACCATAAAACAATTGAAAAAATTCGAACTCAATGAAGTACTAAATCTAAATATTACAACATCAACTCAGCTTGTCTGTGAATTCAATAATCACAACAGTTATGGTGTTATCATAAACATTGCTAAAGGAAGAATTATCGAGAACATCCCCATCGAACATCCACACTCCTCATATTTAATTAACTATGTAAGTATAAATCTTACATATAAGGTGATATCTCATTTATAAGTCAGTTTTATATACACCACAATATGGAAAGACAGTTGAAAGGCAACTGATGTGGAGTTTAGAACATGCCAAACTGGTCAAGTACACTAAATATTCCCACACATGATTAAATGAACACTATATCAGCTTAAAAAAGTGATAAGTATACTAATATTATCTCATCAAAATACTGAATTCAATACACAAATGTCAAATTTTAAAATTAATGCCGGTCTTATTACATACCAACACATACTAACCACGTATAGAAGATATTGGAAAAATAATTGATCGACAAGAACAGTCTAAAATGTCAACCTATATTGAAATTCAATAATAAACTTACCACAGATCCACCTAATTTTTTAGGCACACTTGCATAATTTTTCGTAGACATAGAACCTTCATGTTACATTTTCTTAACTCACTTGGCCAATGTAGTTTCCTCGCACTAAATGAAATAATCAATTATATTCTCAATATAATAATCTGGTAGAGAAAAAAATACTTTATTCAGCTACCAAATAATTTCACTGAATAGTTGCATTTTTACGAAATAGAATGACTGAACAACTCTGGCCTTGCATGCTACCTAGATAATAGTTAGGAGCTCTCAATACGACAGTTCTGCTTTAGACAGAAAAGAGAGCCCTCTCCCAATTATAATGTTTGGCATACTTGGTGTTGAAAAATCTGTTGAACCTAAAATCAAAGGTTTACTGTTTAATGGTAATTGTATTAAAGATAACATTGGATACAATATACACAATTTCATAATCAATTGCATTTTTTACTATACAAACTGAAACTCTACAAGACCGTTTTCAAGTGCAAATTGTTTCATGGCTGATGTGAATGGTGTGTTGAAGTAATTACTACAGGAAAGACATGTGTGATGAGGACAGCAATATGTTGGACAACTACGAGTATAAAACTACAATTTGATGTTAACAAATAATTTGAAAAGCCAAATAAGTATACTAATCATATAAATATAAATAATTATCAATCCCATACAAGAAAAGTGTTAAAAATTACAAATGATTCAATCGTATCCACATTGCAAAGTAAAATAAGATATCTGAATACATTAAAAATGTACTCTGTTGTCACACTTGGTTCTTCCACATTGTCTACCAAAATTTTATTTTTATTTCACGTTTCAAGCTTTTGATATATTTAACCAAAACTTTTACTTTTATTATTTGACATTTCAAACAAAATATGAAGAAGCCATCTACAGCTATTTAAAAAACATGTTTTATTTTGTTAGGCTTGGAAGACTTTTTTATTGACTTTTTTATTAACTTATTTTCAACATTTTCTGTTTGATGCCAAGCTTTATTGTTATTGTTTCTCCCCTTCTTAACCTTTTGCTACATTCTCTTAGTATTTATTATACATGAAAAAATAACAAAATGACTCAATGTACCAAAATATTCCTAAGATTTAAACTGGATTTTATTCTAGTACATAACAATGTCATCGAAACAAACATTATTCCAATCTGCAAAAAAGTTTCATATCTTCCATCTAACTAATTCTTATTTTTATGCATCTAAAATTATTTTGATTTTAAATTGATTTACATAATTACTATTTGTAGTTTTACTATTAATGATATTGTTATTTGGATTTTAATGCTCAGTGTTTTTAACTTCATTATTGATAATATTGTTATTGTTATTTAGATTTTAATGTTCATATGTGTATAATTTATTAGTATTATTGTTGTTACTATATTCATTATAATTATTGTCACAATTGTTATAACTATTGTTATTATTATTGTTATTATTATAACTATTGTCATTTGTGTTATTCGTGTTATTATTGTCATTATTACCGTCAACACCGTGATCATCACTATCATTATCATAATCTTCACTATCGTTGTCATAATTATAATTATTATTGTCATTATAATTATTATTATTATTATTATTATTATTATTTGTATTATTATCATTATTGTTTGTATTATCAAGTTTATAAATTCTATCGGTTTTGGATCTATAAAATACTTTTTAAGTATTTTTGGTTTATCTAATTCTTTAAATCTTCAGTCAAGGTCACCAGCTTTCATATCTTACAAAACCTTTCAAAATCTTACAAAATCTTACAAAACCTTACAAAATCTTACGAAATCTTACAAAACTTTACAAAACCTTACAAAATCTTACAAAACCTTACAAAACCTTACAAAATCTCACAAAAACTTACAAAACCTTAGAAAATCTTACAAAACCTTACAAAATTTTACAAAACCTTACAAAATATTAGAAAATCTTACAAAACTTTACAAAACCTTACAAAACCTAACAAAATCTTACAAAACCTTACAAAACCTTACAAAATCTTACAAAACCTTACAAAATCTTACAAAACCTTACAAAACATTACAGAATCTTACAAAACCTTACAAAACCTTACATAATCTTACATAATCTTAAAAAACCTTACAAAACCTTACATAATCTTACAAAACCTTACAAGATTACAAAATCTTACAAAACCTTACAAAACCTTAGAAAACCTTACATAATCTTACAAAACCTTACAAAACCTTAGAAAACCTTACATAATCTTACAAAACCTTACAAAACCTTACAAAACCTTACATAATCTTACAAAACCTTACAAGATTACAAAGTTTTACAAGATTTTGTCAGCTGACCTTTCAAATTTTTTAGGTGATCTTGCTTAATTCTGACCTTGGCTGTGTTTTATTTGGCCAGTCAATAATAATAAAAATAATAATAGTCATATTTTTTAATAATATAATTTCAATTAAATAAAAAGTTTATTAATTGTTGTTAATTACAACATATATTTGACAATTTTTGAAAATACAAATTTAATTTAATTATAACTTTTTAACATGTGACGACAAGGCTTGAACTATTATTAAACAATAATTACTATTTCCAAAAAATAATTGTAATTCATTTTAGTTCCTTGTATAATAAATAATTATTTGTACACTAAGAAACGAAGCTAAAATATAAAACCAAAAAGATAAACTTAAAATAAAAATAAATAACTTAAAATAAAAAACAATATAATATAATTAAAATAGATTAACTTAAAATATAAATTTAAAATAAAATAAACTCAAAATATAAAATTAAAATAGATTAACCTAAAATACAAAATAAAATAAACTTAAAATACAAAACAAAATAAACTTTTTTATAAAATTAAAATAGATTAACTTAAAATAAAAAATTAAAATATATAACTTAAAATATAACATTAAAATAAATTAACCTAAAATACAAAATCAAAACAATTAACTTAAAATAAAAAACAAAATAAACTTAAAATATAAAATTAAAATAGATTAACTTAAAATACAAAACAAAATAAACTTAAAATATAAAATAAAAAATAAAATAAACTTAAAATATAAAATTAAAATAAAATAAACTTAAAATATAAAATTAAAATAGATTAACCTAAAATACAAAATCGTAATTATTATTTTCTTTCCAGGGGCTCAAGCAAATTTTGACCATCAAGCAAACGAAGGACTTGTTTGGTGACACGAAATCGGCTTCCACCCAACGCCGTCGTCGCCGCCAAAG
Organism: Archaeomysis grebnitzkii; assembly: GCA_031471125.1. Taxonomy (NCBI): domain Eukaryota; kingdom Metazoa; phylum Arthropoda; class Malacostraca; order Mysida; family Mysidae; genus Archaeomysis; species Archaeomysis grebnitzkii. The sequence continues at coordinate 506 of JARUHE010301174.1, read as the reverse complement.
GAAGCTTTCCCAGTAACGTCCTGAGATCAAAAAAAATTGGTTCTGAAAAAATTTCAGAAAACTCAGAAATTTCTTTTGAACTGTGAATAAATTAGTGAAATTAAAAAAATAATCAATACATTTTTTGTATTGCAAAATATATTACAGAAATGATTTTTTTAATTTATATTTACAAACTCAAAAAATATATCAAAATTAGAATTATCATTTCCAAAAATTTAGAATAATTATATTTTGAAAAAACTGCAAAATTTTAAGTAAGTGAGTTTATTTTAATATATTTCTAAGATGATGATGTTACTGTGATCTTTAAAAATAAAAAAATAAATGTTTGCTTAAAAAAATAATTAATAATCTTTAATACCAAAAACTAATTTAAAAATGTAAAATAATACTAAATGTTAAAATATATAGAAAATATAAATAGTAACTTAAAATATATATTTGCTGATGGTGAAAATGTTGGAAAATAAACTCCAATATTTAAATATTTGTACTCTTTGTAT
>JARUHE010301063.1:0-12611 GCA_031471125.1 Archaeomysis grebnitzkii | reverse complement strand
AGTTTGCCCAGTCGATGCACGTGTGTATGAAATGCCAAGTTGTTTCTTACAACTTGATTCGAAATTTAAATAAAATATCTTACATGTCTTACCATTTTCATTAAATGTTGCTAAAATCTAAAGCCCGCGGTGAAACTGAACAAATGCCGTTACATTTCTTGCATATTTAGAGTATAAAAAAACAACTTGTGTGACAAGTTTTCTTAGTAAAATAGGTTGAGAATGTATAGTTCTATATTTCATTCTTAGTAAGAGTTTCTGGAAAATTAAAATAAAGAAGTTGAGTTCTGATTTTGCTTCAAAATTCATGAAAAAATACATAAAAAGTTATTGTTTAAGAAATTCTTAATTTTAGAAATTAAAACCTTGAATTAGAAATGAAAGCCCTATACTTTCCTCCAACAAATATAGCTCAAAAGTCAACATCGAAGGCAACAATGACATAAACCAAAACTATATGCTGAGCATACTGAAGCTAATATCTGCGTTTAGGAGAGATAGCCACCATAATATTTAGTTTTCACCCTACACTACTGAAAATGTCCGTTGTTTCGTCAAACAATTTTAAAAGCTCCACCATTAAAATGGAGATAAAAAGGGTACATTTTTGTTAGTCTTAATGTACAGTTTTATTACGAAGACTTAATATATTTACGCTATAACATTTGAAATGTAAAAAAGGATCGCATTTCAAGCGTATTCCTAAAAAAAGGTCAATCTAAATTTTTTAACTTTCGTTGTTATTGAATTAGTAAATTATTGAAGTAAAATGCTTAAATTCATAAATTGTTAATGATTGAATATACAATTCTTAAATTTGCTGTTCATTAGACATTGAATTATTCAACCTGGAAAATTACTTTTTTTGAAACTATTTATTTTAATTTTAAAATGACAATGCACATTGGTTTGTTATTTAACTTAAGAATGGTTAAGCATTTCACCCTTCATTTAAACTATACCCGCTCAATTATTTAAATATAGCACCGGAACTGAAGAAAAAAATCGTATTAACATGGCGGTAAAGTGGCTTTAAAATTCTGAAAATATTCGACGACAAAAACATTGGCCGGCCAATCCATATACAGTAAAACTCCTAAAGAAGGTAATCCTAAAGAATGGAAAATACCTGAACAAGGAACACCTGAACTAGGGACAATTCCTCAACAAGGAACTGATGTCAGTGCCATCGATTGAGCTGTTTATATATATATACATATCAGATATAACCGCTGGTCAAAATGGCCGATCTTTAGTCATAATTCAGATCAACTAACTACAAAAACTGTGTTTATGTCCGATACAATTGCAGCTGTATATATAATGGTTACGGTCGGATGCACATGTTTTTTTCTATGCGGGGGACGTTGTAGGTGTGACAGAAGTTTCATCAATAATCCATAGTTAAAAGTTAGACTGTCAAATAAATTTTTATGATAATTATAGCTTAACTTGACAAAAGAAGATACATTAATAGTTCACCGTCTTGTAACTTTTATTTAATGTTTAAATTGAAAAAAATAAATTTTTTAATATGATATAATAGTTTAGTATAACAGTAATAGTAAAACAATAATAAAAGTAGTTGTATAATTATTTTTGAAAAATAGTAAATAAGCGCCTACACATAATTTGATGAAAAATGTCACAGTTAAAGTCATTAAATAAAATAAAGAAAATTAATTATAACTTCGTCCAAAAATGAACTGACTTGAATTAATTTTCCTAACACTTTGTCGTCTCGATCAAAACATGTCATGTCTAGCATCATAAAGTTTATTACTTGTCTATCTACGAGCATATAAACTTGTTGATTGAACGACCAATACATAGATAACAAGTGGTTGCACCAATACTTATATATTTCGTGGGAAAACATTATAAGGTCCACATAGTGTTATGCACTAAAGTTTAGTTTCTTTTTTATTTATAATTAGAAATATAATTTTTTTATGATTTACATACCATTTCGTTGGTAAAAGTTTTACTGAAAAGAATGAATAAAGTTGAATCATAAATGTTTATAGTTGATCATTAAATAAATAAAATAAGTATAACCAATTTCTATACAACCTTTAAATTTGAACTTCTTTATATCAGAATTAGCTTTTATAATTACTATGATCTATATACCATTTGTACTGCTTGGTATGAACTTTCTTGAAGAAAATAAATTAAAAATAACATAAAGAAAATGTATGATAAAAATAACTGTTTAAAATTACGCGCGCTGGCAAGAACAAAAAAAATGACAAAATAAAAACAACCTCAACAAAAACCTGTCATAGTAAATCTCTTTGTCAACGTTCGGCGCTTTATAATTAAAGTTAAAATTTTATTTTTCTTGAGCTTTTTTAATATAACCAAAAAATATCTTTGCTCTATATTAAGATAATTACAATAAATGTTATAGAGATTTATTTAAGTTTCTTTTTAATTTAAAGACATTTTTTAATAATATTGATAAAATATTTTTATATTAAATAGTTACAAACATAACAATTTTTTTTGGCCAATTACAATAAGTTGACATTCAGCCTTATATTTCCAAGCAGAAAACCCTCGTAGTGTCGTCTATAGTTCTTAATACTTTCGTATAACTATATATATATATATATAATTATTAACCTCTTATAATTGATTATTGTACATAAATAGGCATAATATCCAATTAAAATAAAACAATTTATGTGAAAGTCTTATAGATCTTAACAAATGAGTATAGAGAACTTCTATTAATACTAATATCTCTAATTTTATTTGATTCACCATTTGTATTTTTAGATAAATTACGATTAATCAGTAACATAAATAAGATTAAATTTCAGTGTCAACATACTTTTCCTTAGAAATGCAAGTATAAAGGAAAAATAGTTCTCCGTGTCGACCTCTGCAGAGATAATAAACACCCATTATACAGGGTGTACATAAATTAACTGCGTAATTTAAATTTAAAAACTTATGTAAATTTCGTGTTCAATTATTTTGACCATATTCAAATCGTGCTCTGCACAAATTTTAGTGTTCCAAGTACAGGGGACACCCTGTACATAGAATACTAAAACTTTGAGGAGAGCATAATTTGAACATGATCAAAATAATTCAATACGAAAGTTACATAAAAGTTTTCAATTTCATCAAAATACGCAGTTACTTCATGTACACCATGTATATACATTATTTATGTGTATTATATAAAGCAAGATACACGAACCAAACATTGCATGAAAGAACAAAAATGGCAGGACTAAATGTGAGACTACACAAGAGAGCAAAAAATTCTAGGGATCAATTAACCCAGAAGTTCACCCTATCGCAAGGTTACTCAACCCCAACCCAGAAAGGGAACATGCTTGGTTCCAGTCAAGCCTAAAAGTCATCCAGGCAGAGCCAGCACCTATCTACAGAAGCTAATGTAGAAGGCAGAACCAAGAACGAAGAATGAAGAATGAAGAATGAAGAATGAAGAATGAAAAACGAAGAATGAAAAATGAAGAATGAAGATTGAATAACGAGGAATGAGGAGAAAAGAATAACAACAAACAAAAGAAACACGAGACAAGAATAAGGTGGAAAGCAAAAGAAGAAAACCAAACAAAGAACACGATATGCAGGATCCAGCGGTGAACGGAGTCCCAGGGCCAACAAGATGATGAGGGGCTAATACGATAACTTCAGTGTGGAATGAAAGTGTGGTAGGAGAAAAAGCAAAGATCAAAAGATATCAGGAGTTTAACCCCACAATGAACGCCTCAAAGATAGAGGTACTTTTTAATCTTCTACTTATTTCCTTTTTTCATCCTCTTTTTCTCTAACTATCCTTCTCTTTTTTATTTCTAAGGGTACCGTTTACCTGTTAACAATCAATCAATCAATTACCCCAATCTTAAATTCTGACTGGGTTATACGTGCATACGAATTATGACAACTGGCTTAATAATATAATATTTAAATATATTAGAAATATTTGATTATAAATAACATGTGATATTTAATTATATATGATGTTTAATTATATGTGATGTTTAATTATATATGATGTTTAATTATATATGATATTCAATATTTGACATTTAATACTTGATCATATATCTTGTATAATATTTAGTTATAAATAATATACAATATTTAAATACATATATAACATATAATTATATAAAATATATAATTACATAGCCTATTGTATATAAATATAAATACAACAAAATTATACATAATATGTATACATAACTATATTTTCTGTACAACTATATATTATAAATACTTACATTGTATAAAGTTGAATTATATATTATATATAAAACATAATGTATAATTATATCTTATGATTAACTATATATTATATATACTTACATTATATATAATTAAATGTTATAAACAATTATAATTTATATATAATATATAGGTACAAATTAAAACAACTATAAATTATGTAGAATATATAATTACATATCATAAACAATTATGAATTATATAAAATAAATAACGACATATTATATAGAACTATCAATTCTATACAATATATAATTGTTTATTATATACAATTATAAATTGTATAGAATATATATTTGCACATTATATACAATTATGAATTATATTTAATTACATATTATATACAATTATAAATTATATATAATATTTAATTATATTCTATATTTAGCTTTAAATTATATATAATATATAATTACATACTATATACAATTTTAAACTATATATAATACACATACACTTATAGACTGGATCCTCGGGAAAAGTGTGATCGAATTTTGTGTCACAGATGTATTTTCAAATTGTTTGAACGTTTCCCTTTCAACCAATCACCATGCTCGTTTCATTAAGTTTTTCACTTGCCATCTTCCTATAATCTGTTTTAGTTAAATTTGTTTGTATTAGTTTACTGTTTATTAGTGACTAAAGCCTACTTGAGATCTGTTGATCAATACTAGCAACACTTAACAAGAAAGTACCATCAATTTAGGAAGATTTTTAGTTCTCCAATGGCAACCTTTATTTGTGATTTATGTAATGTTGGGTAAGGTAAGGTTATATTAGGTTAGGTAAGGTACTACCGTACTAGTTCACAAAATAAGTGAAATGGTTAATAATTCAAAGTAGGTTTTTCAGAACAGTACTTTTAAGCTTCCTTCTTAGGGATTTTTCATGTTTAGTATTTTTATAACCAAATTTAAACTATGCGTTTGCCCCTGTATGTTTATTATAAAAATATTTAAACCTAAACTATATATATATAATATATAATTATATATTTTATGCAATTATAAACTATATATAGTATATATTTACATATTATATACAATTATAAATTATATATAATATATAAATACATTATATACAATTATAAACTACATATAATATATAATTACATATTTTATGCAATTATAAACTATATATAGTGTATAATTACATATTATATACATATTATAATTTTTTATATATAATAAATAATTATATATTAATATATTACTATTAAGTATGGATTAATACCGAGTATATTTTTATTAAAACTATTCGAGAAAAAATGTATACTTTAATGTAGAATAAATATTTGATCCAAATAACCTTTTGAAATTATTTTTGAATTGAAATGCATTTTATTTTACATCCCCCATATTTTTACGTTTTTTCCCTTCACGAGTGTTCAGCAATTTCTCTCGTTTTTACCCTTTTATTTCCTTTTTAGTTCACTGAAAACACTTGACTAGCTTTCAAATTAATGAAATAAAATAAAAATACGCACTTAAATTAATATTTATTAAAATTCGATTGATATAATGAAACTTTATATATAGAATGACCATTAAAGCAACACATTTTTTTCAACAGCGTACAAATAAAATGACAGACTTTGTACGCTGTTAAAAAATTTGTTGTATTAACGGTTATTCTATATATAAAGTTTCATTATATCAATCAAATTTTAATAAATATTAATTTGAGTGCATATTTTTATTTTATTTTATTAATTTGAAAGCGTAGTTTTATCTTATTTTTTAACTTGAATGCGTAGTTTTATTTTATTCTTTAATTTGAATGGGTAGTTTTATTTTATCTTTTAATTTGAATGCGTAGTTTTATTTTATTTTCTAATTTGAATGCGCAGTTATATTTTATTTTTTAATTTGAATGCGTAGTTTTATTATACTTTTTAATTTGAATGCGAAGTTTTATTTTATTTTCTAATTTGAATGCGTACTTTTATCTTATTTTTAAAATTTGAATGCGTAGTTTTATTATATTTTTTAATTTGAATGCGAAGTTTTATTTTATTTTCTAATTTGAATGCACAGTTTTATTTTGTTTTTAATTTGAATGCGTAATTTTATTTTATTTTTTAATTTGAATGCGTAGTTTTGTTTTATTTTTTAATTTGAATCCGCAGTTTTATTTTGTTTTTAATTTGAATGAGTAGTTTTATCTTATTTTTTAATTTGAATGCGTGGTTTTATTTTATTCTTTAATTTGAATGCGTAGTTTTATTGTATTTTTAATTTGGTTGCGTAAGTTTTGTTTTATTTTAAAATTTGAATGCACAGTTGTATTTTGTTTTTAGTTTGAATGGGTAGTTTTATTTTATTTTTAATTTGAATGCGAAGTTTTATTTTATTTTTAATTTCAATGCGTAGTTTTATTTTATTTTCTAGTTTGAATGTTCAGTTTTATTTTGTTTTTAGTTTGAATGGGTAGTTTTATTTTATTTTTTAATTTGAATGCGTAGTTTTATTTTATTTTATTTGAATGCGCAGTTTTATTTTGTTTTTAATTTAAATGCGCAGTTTTATTTTCTTTTTAATTTGAATGCGTAGTTTTATTGTATTTTTATTTGATTGCGTATTTTTATTTTATTTTAAAATTTGAATGCACAGTTGTATTTTGTTTATAGTTTGAATGGGTAGTTTTATTTTATTTTTAATTTGAATGCGTAGTTTTATTTTGTTTTTAATTTGAATGCGTAGTTTTATTGTATTTTTAATTTGATTGCGTAGTTTTATTTTATTTTAAAGTTTGAATGCACAGTTGTATTTTGTTTTTAGTTTGAATGGGTAGATTTATTTTATTTTTAATTTGAATGCGTAGTTTTATTTTATTTTTAATTTGAATGTGAAGTTTTATTTTGTTTTTAGTTTGAATGCGTAGTTTTATTTTATTTTCTAATTTGAATGCACAGTTTTATTTTGTTTTTAATTTTATTGCGTAGTTTTTTTATATTTTTAATTTGAATGTGTAGTTTTATTATATTTTTTAATTTGAATGTGAAGGTTTATTTTATTTTCTAATTTGAATGCACAGTTTTATTTTGTTTTTAATTTGAATGCGTAGTTTTATTATATTTTTAATTTGAATGCGTAGTTTTATTTTATTTTCTAATTTGATTCTGCAGTTTTAGTTTGTTTTTAATTTGAATGAGTAGTTTTATCTTATTTTTTAATTTGAATGCGTAGTTTTATTTAATTTTTCTAATTTGAACGTGCAGTTTTGTTTTGTTTTAAATTTGAATGGGTAGTTTGATTTTATTTTCTAATTTGAATGCGTAGTTTTATTCTATTTTATAATTTGAATGCGCAGTTTTATTTTGTTTTAATTTGAATGCGCAGTTTTAATTTGTTTTTAATTTGAATGGGTAGTTGGATTTAATTTTCTAATTTGAATGCGTAGTTCTATTTTATTTTATAATTTGAATGCGCAATTTTGTTTTGTTTTTGATTTGAATGCGCAATTTTATTTTGTTTTTAATTTAAATGCGTAGTTTTAATTTATTCTTTAATTTGAATGCGTAGTTTTATTTTATTTTCTAATTTGAACGCGTAGTTTTATTTTGTTTTTAAATTGAATGCGTAGTTTTATTTTATTTTCTAATTTGAATGTTTAGTTTTAATTTGTTTTTAGTTTGAATGGATATAGCAGAGCGTAAATCTAACGCTATTTTCGTGATAATGAGTGCCTCACATTCTAAAAGAAACCTTCATAAATCCTTAACCACTCATTAACGCACTAATTAGTGACAAATAAAAGTTTCTTGAAATATCAAAACATAAATAAAATTGTTAAAATAACAATGAAATATTCAACGAGTAAGGTTCTGAATACTATTAATATAACCCTTTTCTTACTGGTAAACATTTGTCTGTGATTGGAGCTACTATTTATTCTAGTGTTTGAGTTGTTTTGTTGTTAATCTTGCTGTAAGTTTTTATAATGTGTAGTTCTAATAAAAAATGCCCAAAAACTAGTTGAAATGTGCTTATGGGCCAAAGTTGTTACAACGTAAAGATTGTAAAGATTATTTACATGTGACTAACTCATTTATTGAAGGCAAAGTTTCTAAAATAATATTTATCTATTCAATATTAATGTCTATAATGTGTAGGTCTAATAAAGAATGCCCAAAACTAGTTGAAATGTGCTTATGGGCAAAATTTGTTACAACGTGAAGATTGTAAAGATTATTTACGTGTGACTAACTTCATTTATATTTATGGACAATTAAACTAATTACATGTGATCAATGAAAGTGCCCTTTTTATTAATTTTATTATCCTTCAATTTTATCATTTAAAAAATCTGTAAATACAGTTAAAGAGGTGGGACTGCCTTTTTCCAAAATGGACAGATTTGATAAAATAGGATATAGATATTAAATTAATTTTTTTATTTTTCAAATTTTATTTTTGTTTCAAATGTAGAATTGTTTAATTTCAGCACGGTTTATCCTGACTTTCTACCTGATCCAACACCATACTGGAGAAATAGTGTTCGTGAAAAACTAGAAAGGATAGATATGTTGGCAAAACGAAAGCATGTTTCAATCCCTGAATTTTATGTTGGTAAGTATGTCCTATTTGTTCTAACAGCACTGAGATGACAGTACATATTTTATGTAATAATATTAAAAATTTTCAAAACATGAAAAATATTTAATTGTATAAACATTTGTATTTCTTTAATTATTGCAGTGAGAAAAGAAATTATAGCTTGTCATGATCATTTATTCAGCTGTTAGGTTCAATGACGATTTAAAGTATTTTTTTTAGAAATTGTTATTGGTGTTTTTACTTTCTCATTCAACACTAGATACATTTACAGCTTGTCAAAACTCTTTCAATAAATAGTTTCAATTTAAATATACCCAATTTTTTTAAGTAATTATTGTTGGTATAAAAATTATATCTGCAATGTGAAATAACCAAGAACTTCTTAGGGTATCCATCCTATGGATACCATATTATAATAGACATAAGTGGGTCGGTCCGTCGTCGTTGTTGTTGTCATCGTCGGCGTCTCGCGTTCATAATTTATTTTATTGAACAAAGTTTATAGATAATGAGCTGAATAATAACTTTGCTCAAATAAAAATTTTGTATTAATTATATTTTCTTTAAAAAATGACGTTGTATAGCTCAAATCAACTACCTTTATAATAGGTGAAAGGTTTTTTTTTTAAATTTACAGTTTCTTCTTGAATAATAACTTTTCAAGTTCAATTAATCTATAATCTAGGTTTTTGTCTTTTACTGAAGCCATTTGTTACCTCTAGTGTCCGCAAAAAGTATTGGCATCCTCGTTAAAAAAATAAAAACAAACAATAAAAACAGTTCACTGGGAAACATTAGCAAGGAGCATTGGGTGCATTCTCTTTAATGACGATGCAGAAATATTTGTCTATCTCACGTAGTAGAATGCTGTCAGTCTTCTGTGAGCGTCCTGATGCCTTTTTTCTTGGTGGAAAAGAGTTAAGGGGGAATCCAATTGAGTTAGCTATCAGGCGTCTGATGGTCCTAACAGAGCGGTACGTCTTGCAATTTCCTTTTGAGGCACATGTTCTTGATGAAAGGCAAGAATTCGGCCTTTCTTCTCATGAGAAAGGTTTGTAGGAGCCATCAGTAGAGGGTTTTAAAAAAATAAGAGCTCGATAAAAAGATGCGACAGAGTATGGCAGGTGGCTTGAGAGTGCAGAAAAAACTACAGACCCCCTTGAAGGTTAGTTCGTCACTGAGCTCCTCACTACAGTCACAGAACAGTTGAGAAAGGCTTGTAGGGTTGGCAAATATCGCCAATTTTATCTATGTATTTTTAAATGATTGGATACGCAAATTATTTTCATCTCGCTATTTAGTTAATTTTAAATATAGAGAGGCCAATACTTTTTGCGGACACTGTATATCCAAATTTTTATATATATGTTTTAAATTACCAATGACTTAAAAACAACCATAGTATTGATATTAAGGTGAGGTATTTATTATGTGATTTAAAACATTTCCATTTAATTTTCTTAGGCAATCATATGGAGTTTGTATTAAGTCAAAATGTACCAAAATGCTTTTGTTTTTGTTTTAAAAAAAATAAAAACAATAAACCTACCTTGTATTAAATTTATTTTCATCATTAGCTCTGGAATTTAAAATTACTATATAATTTGTTGAATCAGTTTTACAAACATTTACAAAATGAATTTTATACATGAACAAATATTATTAAGAATTTAAGAATTTTTATCCATTGTCTCTTTAAATTATTTTTTCACCTGAATTGATTTTTGCTTGTCTGCACTCTATCTTCAACAGCAAGTTTCACAAAATAATCTTTGGCACTTCACACTGTTTATTTCAAGTTCATTGATTAACTATTTATGAAATTATCAATAATTTTTTTCCAGGTACAATAATGGCCGTTACAATATCAGATCCTAATGCTTCTGAAAAAGTCAATCGGTTTCTGGGAATTTGCATTGACAGAGGCGGGCATGGATTGAAGTCTTGGTTCATTCTTCGCAATGTCATTGACCATCAAGGTATGATAGTCAAATTATTTCAATTTTATTAATAAGTTGAATATAGATACATGTAAATCATGTATTGGACAGTATTAATGTAGTTGTAATATATGTCGTGACTCTGAGAGTCTTTGCTTTGACCCACTAGACCCTGAGCCGTATTTATATAACCTGAGTGTTGTATCAATATATCAAATGATCATTGGTAGAAATGTTATGGTCAGATGAAAGTGTGTCAATAGATAGTTTTAATATATACCTCCTCCTAAAAAATGCGCCTTCCCCACCCAGACAAAAATTGTATCTCAGCCAAATACTACTCCCCGTAAAATCCCCGAAAAATCCGTATTCACATACATATCTATAACCACACATCAAATACTATAATCACCAACAGACAGAATCATCCAGTAAAAATTAAAGAAATCCCTCTGAAATCACATTTCCCAGAAACACATGTGTACACCTCATCATACTCAGATGCGAACACTTCCCAGACCTCAACATGTTAAAACATGGATAACACAAACTCGCCAGCCTGTCCACATTGTCAACTACATAAACATTATAGAGAACATCTAATCGATTCCTGTCCTAATTTTTCCCAGCAAAGGCAACTATTCAATCTGCTCTATTTTTTACTTTTGTAGGGATCGATACCTGTGTTCCATTGATTTCTCCTTCAAAGAGGGAGATTACAGTGACCAGTAAATAAGTAAATTTCTTAAAATCGATTATCAAAGGGCTTTATAATTACCATCTATTTTTAATTGTTTTTCATCAAAAAAATGTATAAATCCTTATTTGTATTGCAGTGTTTAATTCAATCACCAATGAAAGGCTTAGAAAGTTTTTAGAAATTCTAAAAAATATAAAGTGAGGATGATGTAGTAGAATTATTTAATTGTATATATAATTAGGAATATTCTATGAGAAATGTCAGGATTTTTGATGCTCTGTCAGGATTTTTTTGTATGTGTCAGGAATTTTAGCTAAAATATATTTTATAATTTATTATTAAAACATTAATAGTATTACCTATATATAGGTATATAATACTAAAAATATTATTTAAAATAATTGTATAAAAGTACCACTATCAGTAGATAAGTAACATATTTGTTTATGATTGGTGTTTTTTGTATGTTAGAATGAAATTTATTTGTTTTACATAGGACATAGGTAGATAACTGACCTAATACACTGGATATTAGTAGATATTGTTGGTGTAATATCTACCAATGGCCTAGAGGTACATTTAGGTACCATCGGTGACACAAGTATCTGACATTTTTCAAATAGAAAAATAAGAATAATAAAGTTATAAATTTTTATTTTTTGTTGTACATTTCATATTGTGAAAATATACCATTGATTTTCACAATATAGAATTTACAACAAAAAATAATTAATAAGCTCATTATTCTCATTCTGCTATTTGAAAAATGTGAGATACTTGTGCCACTGATGGTACTTGCATATACTTCTATAGAAAACTACTTAATATATAGGTAATATATAAGATAGCTAGTTAGCTATTCATAATATATAGTCAACAGGTAGTTGTTTTTTATTTTACTTAACTTTCATTCGTGTGTTCTACTATTGTAGAGTTTTTTTGTATTTTCATTAATGAAGGAGATTTTGTAAAAATAGGTTAAAAAACTAAATCTGTTGGCGTTGGAGAAGTCATATGATTATAATGGTCATTATTATAGTTTTTATAAGCTATAGTTTAAAATAAATATATTGCGTGGGAACCCTGTAATTGCATTCAGCATAAAAGTATGCACGAATAAATGATATATATATATATATT
>JARUHE010300952.1:0-12612 GCA_031471125.1 Archaeomysis grebnitzkii | reverse complement strand
TATATATATATATAAATAAATAAATATATCTTTTTTTTCAATTTAGTTTCCTTACATATGAACATTCAAACAAAACAACCAATTGAAATACTTTATTGTTTATGATTTGTTAACTTTAACCAAACAAATTGGAATATTTGAAAAGTTAATTTTATTTAGTAACTCAATTATTTAAACGTTTCTTCTTAACTTTTACAAGTTAAGCCTCTACTAATCATTCCCAATCTAATGCATTTTGAAAAATCAAGCTGGTTTGATAAAATACTTAAAACTAGTTCTAATAAATTGATCCAACTATAACGGCGTTATAACGGACGTGCCACAGGAGAGTTCGCCGTACTTTAATTAAGTTTTTCTGGAGTATTTTCACCATGTGAGTTTCTCATTAGTTTTAGCACAACAAGGTACGGTTCTTACCAATAAAAAATAAGTTAAAAATTGTATTTTGTTTCTGTGTAATGGATTTTGCAGTTATAGGTTTACAAAGAAATATAGGCTTGTTAAATTGAAATAAATTAAATGACACATAATTTGAGAGGAGAACCTCTGACTACTTGAAATGTTGTCTTGTGTACATATAAAATACTGAAAATAAAATAAAATATAAATATCATAAAATAATGTAAATAAAGTAAAATAAAATATAAATATCATAATATACTGTAAACAAAGTAAAATAAAATATAAATATCATAAAATAGTGTAAATAAAGTAAAATAAATTATAATTATAATAAAAAACTATAAATAAAGTAAAATAAAATATAATTATCACGAAAGTTCACATGGCGTCTGGGACGGACATGGACCATACAAAAAATAAACTCCTTTTGGATAGAGAGCGTTTGTTTGAAAGACTTCAATGCTTTTGGATGGCGAGGTCGGTGAAAATGTTGCATTGTTAAGGTAGCGCTGGCAACTAGTAGTAGTAGTGGTAGTAATAGTAATAATAGTAACAGTAGTTATAGTAGTAATATTAGTGGTAATAGTAAAAGTAGTAGATATAGTAGTAGTAATAGTAAAAGTAGTAGTAATAGTAACAGTAGTAGTAGTAGTAGTATAGTAGTAGTAGTAGTAGTAGTAATAATATTGTTATTATTAGTAGTAGTGATAGTAGTAATATATAGGAGATGATAGTATAATGGTAGTAATAGTAGTAATAATAATATTAGTAATATATGTTAGATGGTATTAGTAATAGTAGTAATAGTTGTAGTAATATTAATATTTATAGTAGTATTAAAAGTAATATTAATAGTATTATTATTAGTAGTAGTAGTGGTAGTAGTATCATCATCAGAAGAATTGTGTTTGTTATCATTACCTCCCAAAGCATCTTTAATATGCCAACAATAATAATGATAACAACAGATAATGAAAATGAAAAAATAACAATAATTATTACATCTACTTTAATTTCAATTTGTTCAAATCAGCTGAGGGTGTTCCTTAGAAATGATTTATTAATAAACCAACAAATAAAATAATTCAACTTTATTGGATAAGTTTGATTGGTAATTATCAAGCCGAACAAAACATAAATAAAATTGTATTAATTCTATTTTTGTTTGGATTAATTCCCTAAGTCAGCCATGTTTATTTTAAGAAGACGGTTGTTATAAATAAGAATTCCCTTTACTATGAATACTAGTTCAACATTTGGTGGACATTAATGTAAAAAGGATTTATATCTTTTTAGCTAATAAATTTCCTTCACATGTGTGCTTGCATAACTGTGAGAAAAAATGTTGTTGATGGCAGTGACCACCTAGTAGTCAGAATGATCACTTCATAGTCAAGGGACTTAATTTTTCCTTGTGGGCGGCGCATCGGGTTCAATAATTTTTAACAATTTATGTTCGATTAATTCTAATTCGCCTCAGGGATGCTTAACAATATTTCTCTTATACGAGGGGAGCCACTGGATTGCTAACCTCTCGATGACAGTCTTAGCTCCACCCACTGCAGTCAATCGAGCCATTAAAGATATTTTTTAGGAGAAAATCTCGCTTGGAGATTGAATAGCGGAAGAGAACTAGAATCTTGAGTCGAATGGAAAGTCACGTGTAACCGGACCACTAGTGTACACATGCAATTGATGCAAATCAGTACAAAATGGCCATTACAAATGTAATAAGATAACTACATAAAAGGTGAAGCTATTGTTATCCAATTTGCGGACGAAGTGAAAGTAAAACTCCATAAAATATAGTTTGCTATTCCATCCTCGTCGTCGTCCGTTGGTGTTATAACAATGTTTGCTTAGAATAAAAAAAAACTTTTAATTGTAAGCTGTATTTACTTATGCTTAAACTTATTGTTTCTTTTTAAAAATAATTTGTTTGTGTTAGGCACTAATTATTTTTTTCATTCCAAATTTTAAAAATAACTTTCATTGTTTTTTTCATTATAAAGCAATACTTAATAAGAACGAAATGAAGAAATATCAATGACGAACAATTTTTACTAACCCAATACTTCTCTGAAATATATATTTTTAAAAAAATAGCTGTTTTTATGCTTGAGGGCACAACCATTTCCGCAAGGTAACCGTCACTTTTGATTTTTAATTAAGCACAATGTTTACTGAAAATAAAATAAATAACTTTTAATTCTTAATAACTTTTACGGAAAAATAAAAATTAACATTTGAGTCACAAACAATCATTCCTGTGGACACGAATATATCTAAACAAATATTAAGGTTGATCTGATCTGATAAGTGTTTATTTTTTCTTTCTTTTTTCAATTTAATTAATTACTTCTTCTACTAATTTGATATATTTCAGAGTATTATGAAATACTTAATTTTTTATACATGTGTTAAACTTATCTGTATGTAAACTTGAAAATTGTTGCGTTCTTAACATCCTAGAAATTAGTAAAAACATACTTGCATATGGAAGAAAATGACATTCAAGTTCTATGAATAATTCGGATTGGGTGGACAGCAATTTCTCTAAAACTGACCAATTGTAAAGTTTATTTTATGTTTAAACTCGACCATCGGACAAGTTAGTTTATCACCATAGCATTTATAAACATTTCAACTAGTCAATAAAATTTCAATATTTTCATGCAAAATAAAATTAAGTTAGGTAAAAAAATGTAAACATTAAATTGGCGCAATTTTGTTAAATGTTTTTAAAATTATTTTTCAACCAAAAATTGTATAGCTTTGAAACACGAGCGAGGCAAAACAATCATTAAATTGTCATTTTTTTGTTATAGGCCTATTTATAAGACATTTTAATTTTTTTGTCAATGTAAATGAACGGAGATATTTTATTGCGCTATGTGTTTACTTATTTTATACTGTACTTGCTTATAATTTAAGAAACAACTACACCATTTATAATTTAAATTTTGTTCTCTCATTTCAACAATGCTCTTATCAACTTAATACCAATTTATTAAACTGTAGTTATTGAATAAACGTAGTCTTTGAGATAAAAGCATTAAAATTGAAAGATTTTTGAAGTCAGTTACACTTATTTTATTTATTTAACAAATATTTTTTGTTGATTTTTGGTTTATGATACTAATTGCAGTGGTATCATTTCAAGAAATAACTTACCACAAATCACATTAAATTGTTTTACTATTTAATTATAAATGTTGCGTGGTCTGTCTAAACGTAAAGGCCTAAGATATATTAGCTCTTACATTATTTTCCATAGGCGATTTATATATATTGGTACAACCACTTGTCAATATTAATTATGATTTATTCAAATCTAAAAGACTGAAAATGTGAAACAAAAAAAATAGAAATATAGTTAACACCGAGATTTTTCTGTGGCATCCATAGTTGAACATCCCATTCCATCTATGACCTTGAATGGCCTCTCGTCTAACTTGGTATGTTTGATGACGTCATAGCCAGGTCCGTTGTTTCTCCCTCCTTTTTCATTCTTTTAGGCTGCACAGAAGAAAAATATTTTATACAGAATACAGTATATATTAAAAGAAAAAAATATAATTAAGCTTATACTGCGTTGTTTATAACTGTTATGATTATACATATATATTATATATTATTAATTTTTTTATTTAAGTGTTATTATTATTATTATAATTACCCTTATCATAATAGTTATTGAGGTTGATTCTATTCTTATTGCGACATAACATTATTTTAACGAATATTTTTATTACATACTCGTAAAATATATTTAACTAAAGATACAAAATCGAACGATACTCGCAATACCTTTCAGTCTTAACATTCCAGACATAAATAAAACGTCCTATTTTTAATGTAAATAACTTATTGTTAAACTAGATTGTACAAATAAATCTTGAACGCCTTAACGTTTTTGATATTAAAACATGATTATGTCATAAACTTAAAAAAGTTATTTAAAAAATATAAATGAAAAGCCTTAATAAAATTTGCATAGAGCTAATAGTTCATCATTATATTTTAAATAAACATTGCTCTAAAATCAAAAAAAGTTGATTAGCGTTATGTTTAAGAAAATGGTTATTAGTCTGCCAATGCTTGAAAAGAAATATTATTTACAAAATAAAAAAAATGGAAATTCTTGAGCTAAGTTGGTATTTATATGTTTCATTAAGCTGTGTTTAAAAAAAACAGCTTCTATAAATAACCTCTAATTGTTGTCTTCTTTCAAGGAAATTGAACATTTGTGTTTTTTTATTCGTGAAATTCATAATAACTTTTCTAATTGTGTTGTTCGGATAGTGGATAATTTGTGAACTATGCAGACATTTTTACATTTTTTTCAAAATAATAAAAAAATAACCTTACAGAAAAGTTTGTTTAAGTGAAAATAAAACACATAACATTCTACACTGGTGTCGCTAAAGATTTTTTTTTCTGAAATCAGTATTTACTTATCAAAACATACATTTTATAAGAAAGTTGAATTTCGTGTTTAACCGAAATTTGTATTTGAAAGGTTAGAGAAAAGTTTATTAAAAAACAAATGAAAGAACTGGAGATTCTAAGGACTTATTTGCCAAAATGAATATTTTTCTTCAATAATAGACATTTTAGGAGTGTTTAGACTTAGCCGATTTATCATCAAATTCATGATTAACAGTTATTTTAAGTATTAGAGATAATTTTATTGGAAACAAATGAAAAAAAAACTATTAACATATTAATAGGTCGAATTGTATTACAGTGAAATTCCTGAGTAATGGCATACCTGAGTCATGAAACACATGAATTATGAAGAAATTGTAAACTGTTTCTTTAGAGGATTTTAAGTAGTACAGAAAGTAAATTTTTTGAAAATACATTTGTAATCATCAACGATTTTTTTTATTATTATAGTTTTAAATACAACATTTGTCTCTCCATAATTTTAAATTAAATGTTCTTGTAAGTTTAGTTTCTGTATCGAAAAGAAAAAAAAGGTCATATATTTTAAAATTAAATAATAACTTTTTATTTTTCAGTTTTATTGAAGAAGATAAATGCAAGTTTTTTTGTGGAATCCTTTTTACATGTTAATCATAATAGATGAACAGCAAAAGACTTGACATTTCTTGAAGAAATAATGAAAAGGAATCAAGAGACAGATGTGCCGGAAGGAGTGTGGAAAAGAAGGTCGTATGCCTTGGCTCTACACTCCCCCATTCCGCTCGATAAAAACTTAAATGAAGACCTTATCGCCACCAAAAAGAGACTGCCTTTGGCTTTGTCGAGCACTGTCACGAATTTGCCTCATCGCAAATATGAAAAAAACGTACAAAATAAAAAACGATTCCATGTGCCAACAGACAACGGAAATGTCAACAGAGGATTTGTTCCTTCTTCTCTTAGCTCCGAAGTGATTCATGAACAGAAAGATTTTTCGCCATACACCTCAAATGAAAATGTCGATCATTTGAGATCATCTCGTGAATTACATACAAGCGATAATCTTTCCTTCATACCAGAATCTATGAATACAGTGAGAGAAAATACACACAATAACACTTCATTAAGTTCGTTAAAATACCAAGCACATAACAATAATATACCAACTGATTTGGTACCTTTATTTTTAGGTCCGTTGAAACATTCACACAATAATGAAGACAGTAAGCAAGTTAAGTCTTCCAGTTTAATAGCCATGAATGCCAATTCAGATTTATATACTAATGAAGGTGCAAGTGCCAGTACATTTTTTAACTCCGTATCAATAGATCATCTAAACTCAACACAGATATCCC
Source organism: Archaeomysis grebnitzkii (assembly GCA_031471125.1). Lineage (NCBI taxonomy): Eukaryota > Metazoa > Arthropoda > Malacostraca > Mysida > Mysidae > Archaeomysis > Archaeomysis grebnitzkii. The sequence goes on along the minus strand of JARUHE010300952.1, from coordinate 6,424 downwards.
CACAAAAGCATTCTCTACCTCCCCCAAGCCATATGTTGACCCATGCAAACTCACAATCAATGCCATCACTTTATTTATTTGAAAATCAAACTTTTATTGATGAAGAAAATAGAATAATAGAAAATAATTTTGAAACAAATAATATTGCCAGTAATTCGAAAAGTTTGGAATATTTGATACGACCAGATGAAGTTTCATGTTCGAAAAATAAAATTGTTTCAACAAACAAAATAGTTTCTAATAAATCTATAAACACCTCCGAATACTCCAATTTATCTGTGCCATACACCGTCTCTTCAGTTCCTTTATCGTCTCAACCGTCCTCTTTTGGTGAATCCACAGTTAGCTTACCTGATGCCATTAATAACTGTGATGTCAGCAAAATTGGCGTTGAAAACCCTGGTTGTCAAGTCGATTCATCTGCAGGTGATCTCACAAGGGTTTCTAGAGAGAACCTTTCCTCCAATAAACCATTCACCTTTAATGGAAGCCATGGAAAATCCCAGTACACTAGCACCAATGTCAAAGAGCATTCAACACAATTATCTTCAGATGAAAATAATTTCCACATCCTAGAACCGACTGTTAGAATTAGCGAAACCAGTTTTACCGAGTGCAATGATATATCAAAAGATCATTTCGAGACTAAGGTCTACTTTACGAGATTTTGGATTCTTGGACTTTTTTCCCTTATTGCCTTTTTCCAGGTTTGTTCAACTGTTTTGGGTTTATTATAAAAATAACTATTTATATAAATAATTTATTGCAAAATATATATCTCTATAAATAATTTATTCATAACTCATTTTTGATGCCATTTTAATATGCTCTATTGTTCTTATTTTTTTATTTCAATAATTGCAATCACATTGTACATGACTTTGCGGGCAGTAATGTGAAGGAAATTTTTAACCTGCTGCCTTCAGCCGTCCAGGGTTCGCTCTTCAAATCACATGAACAATGGAGCCTTACCCAACTGTACCATCTCCATCCAGTTGGATAACGCTCCATTGTTCATGTGGTTTGAAGAGCAAACCCTGGACGGTTGAGGGCAGCAGGTTAAAAATTTCCTTCACATTAATGCCCGCAAAGTCATAAACTAGTGTTCACCAGAGAGTGATTTATCATTAATATTGCACAAACTGTCATGATAATACAGCCCAACTAGAGATATGTGAAATAAAAACGTTAAAGTAATTCTTAGCTAAACAATTATTACAAAACAGCACTCTGATATTCTTGTAGAAGAAAGAATGGAATCGAGTGCAATGCACACTTCACACGTCGCTGCAGAACTTCCCAAAACAACTGAAATGACACCTAGATGATCTGGTCGAAATACTCTATAGCCCAATGTTCCACTTCAAATGTTTAGTCAATCATTTTAACTATAACAATTATCCTTATTTTAATGTTATGCTTTTCTTTTCGCAAAATTTAAACCGATATCTTAGTTGAAACTAACAATTTTAAGATTAACAATGCTAATAATGTTGTGAGGTTTAACAACTAAACTAGTCCAGTACAATTATTAAAAAAATTTATGAAGGAAAGTAAATAGTTCAATTTTTGATTTTACTCATGTAATTACTAAATGGTATTAAAATAATGTGAAAGCAATAGAAAGGTTGTGATAAAACAAGAAAAAGCAAAACATAGCGTCATCTTCAATGATTATGTCTAAAAATATATGGAGATGGAAAGCGTGATGCTAACGTTGACTCCTGGCGATGGGTTTGCAACGCCAGTCGGACAATAATGATAGCATATATTAGTAAAACAAATTTACTTTCTTAATCGCATAAATATATCTATATAATTGGATCGACATTAGCAAAAGTCAGGTAAGCTCTATGTTAGTTGAAAGTGGGTTGCCTTACTTGTGCTATTGTCGATCCATATATGGTCTTTGTTTGCAACCATGGGTCATGATTATGCAATTTCTATAACTATACCAAAAGCACAATAAAACCAATTTACGTTAATGTTTTCTCAAATATATACTAATTAAGATAAAGGAGTAGCTCATTAAACGGTAACAAAATCTTGTAATGTATTTTTTTGGTAGTCTTACCCTAAACAAAATAATGTAAGGATACCATTTTTTAGTCCTGGTCGTAACCAAAACTGACTCATTTGATTATATCTTCTTCAAAGTTGTAAAGTCACCTTCACAACAAAAATTACCCCAAAAACTAGAAATTACCCCAAAAAAGGCAAACACATCCCAAGTCCCGCCTGACCATCGTGATCTGAGGTTAATAATGTGGTGAGGACCTCAATTTACGACGTTAAATTCTTCGGCCTCAAGGAAATTTCGGTTCTGTTGCAATGTAATAACAAATTGGCTTTTTTGCATCTACGATAAATTTAAGATTTGTTTGGTTGGCACTTTTATTGGGTCTGCTATAGATGGAGGTTGAATGATAGGTTTAGTTCAACGAGTATTAGTTTTTCTTATTAATATGTTTTAATTAAGAACACAATTTAGAACCAAAAGACAACAATAAAAGTTCAGATATGACAACAGAGTATCATAGAAATAAATCTTAGGCTATGCAATAGTGATCATTAATATAAAAACAAAAACAATTCAAAGAACATACCCATTTATGGAAAGTTTATAACAACGCATATTTCATTTTTGTTCCTTTTACGTTAAATTTTATTGTTTTTAAAAGTTAAACATTACATTGACTAATTTTAACTCAATCAAAATGTTCCACAAAGTATTTTATGAAAGCAAATTTTAATTCACTTAAAGTGTTTTTAATAATCTTATGATTCTGGAAGAAATATTTACTTCTCTAATTTATTAATACATTCTCATAAATACGATTGATATATATTTTGTTTGATAATGTTCCACTTCGTAGATTTTTCAATCAATTGAAGGAGGTCGAGCATTATACTAATTAGATCGATAATAGCACAAGTGAGGTAAGCTGAATGTTATTTGAAAGTAGGTTACCTCACTTGTGCAATTCTCGATCCATGTGTTAATTAATAATTTTTGTTTATACTTTTCTACACTCACAATCGAATAATTATTTCTATAATACAACTATATCTCCAATAAACTAAATGACTAAATAAAATGATAATAAAACTTATATGACTAACAAAAAATATTTTTTACAAAAAATAACAAGAATGGTCATACTGTTGAAGCTAAATAACAATAATAATAGCAATTTTTAAAAACTTTACAAATCTTTTAAAAAAAATGTTCAAAGTTTTAAAGATAGTCATCCAAATTGTTGAAATTTTTAAATGTTTATGAGCCTTACAAAGCTTGAAAATACTTACAAAAACTTTATGAGCTTTTAAAAAGCTTGAAAATTCTTACAAAAACTTAACGAGTCTTTACAAGCTTGACAAATATTAGTGAACTATGTGAATATTTTGAATATTATGCAAAAAATATTATTTGTGGTTTTATGGATATTACTGAATGTTTTTACCTTAGTTAGCTAATTTTGGATTTTTGTATTTTATAAGAATACATATTCTTTATACTCTACAGTATACTATGGCTAACAATGAATACTATTATTGATTACACTGTTAACTACGATATAGTGTACTAATAATAATGAAATGAACGGCAATAATAATAATATTAATAACAATAATAGTAACGATAATTATAACAATTAATGCGTCTTTTTAATGATGAAAACGATATAGGAAATATATAGGCAAATAAATATAGTTTTAAGAATGATTGGGATTGAATTCACAAGAAATTTCTCAAAAATTGACAAAAATTTTATTTTGTTTCCTTTTTCAAAACAGAATTGTAATATAAATCGTTTAACCTTTTATCGCCTGACAACTTGTTGCTTAAAGACGAAAATGCATTCAATTTAGTACTGAAAGCTACCCTAATGTATGGGGAGAGTTTTCACCTTTAGCAGTTTTTTTGTTTGTGAAAATATTTATGAAATTATGGAATTTATCATAAACTCGTAAACTCAATTTTTCATGCCATTAAAAATATTCGAGTTTAATCATTTTTTTAGAATTGAATTTAATGTATTTTTAAATATTTTGTTATATTTTGAACGGTAGAAAAAGAGTTACATTTAACTAAGACAAATTCATAACGTTACAGGTGACGTTTGTCACATGGCATCGTAATTTATTTTGATTGAATATATTGAAAGATTTGTCAAATTCAATGAATCCTTTGTTAACAACATCTGTCCTCATTTTGTTTCGTTGTTTGTTGTTTTAATGTTTGTTGCTTTAATGTTTGTTGTTTTAATGTTTGTTTGTTGTTTCAATGTTTGTTTGTTTGCTGTTTTAATGAATTCTTAGTCAACAACATCGGTTCTCATTTTGTTTCGTTGTTTGTTCTTTTAATGTTTGTTGTTTCAATGTTTATTTATTTGTTTCAATGTTTGTTGTTTTAATGCTTTTTGTTGTTTCAATGTTTGTTTGTTTGTTGTTTCAATGTTTATTTATTTGTTTTTTCAATAGTGTGTTGTTTTAATGTTTTTTTGTTGTTTCAATGTTTGTTTGTTTGTTGTTTCAATGTTTATTTATTTGTTTTTTCAATGTGTGTTGTTTTAATGTTTTTTTTGCTGTTTCAATGTTTGTTTGTTTGTTGTTTAAATTTGGTTAGATGTTGTTTCAATGATTTTTTGTTTCAATAGTTTTTTGTTTGTTGTTTCAATGATTGTTTGTTTGTTGTTTCAATGTCTCTTTGTTTCAATTTTGGTGTGTTTGTTATTTCAATGTTTGTTTGTTTATTGTTTCAATATTTTTCTGTTTGCTACTCCAATATTTGTTTGTTTGTTATTTCAATTTTGTCAGTTATTGTTTCAATGTTTGTTTTTTCAATATTTGTTTGTTTGTTGTTTCATTGTTTGTTTCTTTGTTGTTTCAATCTTTGTTTGTTTGTTGATTCAATGTTTGTTTGTTTGTTGTAGAAATATTTGTCTGTTTGTTGTTTCAATGCTTTTTTGTTTGTTATTTCAATGTTTATTTGTTTGTTATTTCAATTTTGTTAGTTGTTGTTTCAATATTTGTTTGTTTGTTGTTTCAATGTTTGTTTGTTTTTTGTTTCAATGTTTGTTTGTTTTTTGTTTCAATGTTTATTGTTTTTTTCAATGTTTGTTTGTTTGTTCTTTCAATGTGTGTTGTTTTAATGTTTGTTTGTTGTTTAAATTTTTTTGTTTGTATTTTCAATATTTGTTTGTTTGTTTTTTCAATGTTTATTGTTTTAATGTTTGTTTGTTGTTTCAATGTTTGCTTGTTTGTTGTTTCAAGGTTTGCTTTGTTGGGTGCTTCAATGTTTGTTTCGCTGTTTGTTTGTTTGCCGTTTTAATGTTTGTTTTATTGTTTGTTTTATAATGAATTGTTTGGTGTTTCAATGCTAATTAGGTTGTTTGGTGTAATGTTTATTTGTTTACATTTTGATTTGTTTGTTTTTTCAATGCTTGTAAGCTAATTTATTTTCATAGATGTAGTATGAAACTATTTTTCTTATAATTGTGATTAACTTTCAATCACCAATTCATATATTAACCATATTCAACGCTGCTTAATTTTCATGATGGAAAACCTGTTGCCTCTATGTTAACACTTTAACCGTTTTTTTGTAACACAACTGATACAAATTTATAATTATTTACTCTGTCTTATATAACAAGAAATTGTTAAAATGATAATACAGTTTTAAATGTTAGGAACCGCTTATAATCCAAATACAACATACAATTTATGTTTTTTTAATATAATAGAAATCAATGATTAAAACATTTTTATCAATTTTAAAAGTATCAAGGCTATACAATAGATAATAACAGCATAAATAATGAAAAACAAAATGAAATAAGTTTATAAACAAGAAAAAACATTAAAAACAGCGCCTTGAAGGTGTGATGAAATATAACCCACAGTTTTTGCTCTATAAATAGAAATAAATAATGAAGAAAGCTCTTACATCATCGTTCAGTATATTAGAATACATGAAGGCTTATGTAAGATATGATATTGAAGATAAAAAAGCTAGTCATTTAAATAAAGACTAGCGAGTATAAGAAAAACAGATAAACTAGAATGTAAAATATAATACCAGTATATATTTTGTATGGATTGGTAAATTCGTATATTTAATTGATTGATTGTGTTTTCTTTTTCATAAATTGGCGATGCATTTACTTTATTGATTGGTGTCGTTTCAACCATTGTCTGAGAGTTAAACTGGGGTTTGTTAAGCAACAAACCCAATATAAACGTTATTGAAACGTTGCATTTTGCAAAACCTTTGTTATTGGAATTAGTATTGAAACGTATAAACATCTTATAACGTTGTTTAAACGTTATAACAACTTTTTACTCTAACAAACTTCAATGCAACGTTCTATGAACATTTTTAATGTTTTATTTATTTTACTGCTTGGTATTTGAAGTT
>JARUHE010300843.1:0-12612 GCA_031471125.1 Archaeomysis grebnitzkii | reverse complement strand
AGAGAGAGAGAGAGAGAGAGAGAGAGAGAGAGAGAGAGAGAGAGAGAATGAGAGAGAAAGAGAGAGAGAGAGAGAGAAAAAAAGAGAGAGCGAGAGAGAGAGAGAGAAGGAGAAAGAGGGAGAGAGGAGGGGGACATGAAAAAACGTCCAAGTTATGCTGGATGAATCAATAATAAATTGAGACTTCAACTCACATCTGAGAATGATCTTATTTGGAGTCGATCGAATAATTTCAAATCACTTTTATTGTCTCGAAAATTAATAAAAATTTATTCTTTTCACACAAAACAAACGTTAATGAAATCACTTTTCTTTTTCTTCGTTTTTCTTTATTTGGTTTCTCAAGAAAATGAGAGAGAAATAAAAAATAGAAAGGGAAGCAGGGGGATAAGAGGGAAATAGAGAGAGAAATATGAAGGAAAAGATAGTGATAGATATCATAATAACCATTAATATCATACAACATTTAATAATGTTATGAAAATAAATTTATGAATATAATTATGAGTCAAAATTAAAGGCCTGTTGAAATTAAGACTTTCATAATGCAGGATAAATGTCAACTGGAATTGGCTTTAGCAGAATGATTTATATTCTCGCTTTATAATAATAATAATAAATAATTTCGAATTAAAAGTAATACAGATTTTAAAATAAAAAATATTTTATGACTTTTTAATTAATTAATTTGGTTGAGCGTTGCTCCAAATTAATTAATTAATTTTAATTCAAATTTCACATTTCAGCCATCTTGTTTTTTTAATGATTTTTATTCCAATTGAACTTCGAGATTTATTTATTGAACCGCATCAACAAAATTGGCTGAAAACTAAATTTATTTACTATGAAAATAAATTTATTTATAATTTATTTCAGTTATTTAATAAATGTTCAATAAATCATAGCTTGATCAATCCTCAAATTTAAGAATTAATAAAATAAAACTTATTTCTTATTAATAACTAATAAATAATATTTGATAACAATAACTACTAATTCAAAATATAACATTTGATTCAACCAATACATTAAAAAATGAAAATAATAAATATTAAAAAACTAAATTCATTTGTTTAAAAAAAGAATTGAATTTATATAAATAAATTAAAAAACTCGTTGATTTATGGGGTTGAATCCCAGTTTGAGATTTTTGGTTTTCTTCTTCAAATGATTTTCTAACTTTCAAAAAACTTTTGTGAATTTTTCTTTGTTGTGAATTATTTTGAGTTTTGTATTGAAAACAAAAAAAGCACAAACCAAATTTGTATAAATCTGACTAATTTATGTTTCATTAATCAAAGGAAATTTTTCTCTTGGTTGAATTATTAAATTTATTTTCTTTCTTGTGGGTGAAATATTTTTTGTTTTAATGTCTTTATTTAATGTTTGTGATACTTGAGACGTGAGACTATTCATTTTTTTTGTATTGGGAAATTATTTTATTTTGCTGCAAGAAAACAATTTATATTTTGTTTCATTATTTAACTTTAAATAGATATCTACTTAAAACTTTGTGTTTAAGAATATTTTTTATTTGTAAGTTCAAAACAAAATTATTTTCAAAACTTAATTAATTATAATTTCAAAAAATTATGTTGTTTATTCTTTAATCCTCAACGCATGAATAATTATTTGCTTAAATGTAAAATACATTGAAATAAACCTTTATCGTGAATGATGATTTCGTCCTCACATGCAATGAACAATTAAATGAATAATCTTTCGTGAACATGTCCAACTGTTATGCCTGAGGGTTCGCCGTGGTGAAGGAGAAAGACCCATTATTAATTAGGCTTGCTGAAAAGCTGACGTCTATGGAGCACCTTGGGGCAGCAGAACCCATAATGAGTGGCTTTAAATTCGAATTTTAAACACATCAATTATCTCGTTATTCATAATGTTTTGAACTTCATTTTCAGTTAAGCATTTCTCTCAAGTACAAAGTTCGATCAATAAGTGACTGTCTCGAAATTATTATTTTAATATAGGTAAGATTTACACTAGAAGTGACTAGACAATAATCAGTAGTTAAGATACTGCAATATAAAGTATTTTGACATTCAAGTTATTAATTAATCAATGAAAGTGTTTAACATATTCTAAGTATTCATTGATATCGCCTTGTCTAAACATACTTGATATGAGTAACTAACTAATTATATCTATAATCCCTCAATAAAGTCCAAAGATTTATTCCTTGAGTAAAATTTCGAACCCATGAAGGTAATTAGACATTAGATGCTATTAACCTATTGGTCATGGTTTGTCGTAGGCCTACTCGTGTGAAAGAGCAGGTCTGTGGGGGTTTTTATGCAATTTTGACATCTTGTCATGCGTCTATATTTTAGTGGTTTACTTTTTTATTCATGAAAACAAAAATATTTTCCATAGTAACTTGGAGAAAATTCAAAGTACAACTTTATGTTTTGGTAAATAGCCTTAGGACTATAAGAAAAATGTGAATCTTTTTATATACATTTTTTTTTATTATACACCATTAACTTAAGATGAAACGTTTCAATAAAAATATTCTCATATATGATAGCTGGTCTCAACACTCTTCGTCCACAACCCTCTCGTGTATTGGGAAGGGCTGTTGGAACTTTTTCGTCTCGTATATTACCAACAGAGTCGCTGGAGGGAGAGTTGTGCCTGTTGGAATGGAACATCTTAGTAATATTAAACCGCCTTAATTCCACGTCACAACCAGGATTATTTAATGTTCCTTCAAGATGGCGGATTAATTCAATAACATGATCCTCGATTGGACTCGCTAGGAGAAAGATTTGGTTTTAGATTCCTAACAAGAATAATTAGGAACTAATTTGATAACCTATCATATCTAGGAGACTGGAATTAATGAGCAAGGTTGAAAAATAATAAAGCTACATTTCAAAATAAATTGATCTTGGTTGGAACTCCCCAAACCTTCACCCATTATTAATGTTCTTTTTTGCTCACCAGTGATATAGTCTGGGAAGAATAAAACGTCTTTTTATGTAGGAGGTCTTTTTGACATAGTTAAAGAGATGGCTAATAATGTTATATATTAAGTTATTTAGATCCATCCAATTTAAAAAAACTTGCAAACGAAAGTTGGCACTTACTTATTAATTTAACGTTTCTCCTTGGTATTAGAATTTAAAGTATACTTTTAAAATAAAAATGTGTATCGTGTGTATTGTGTTTAGGGATTTGTTATATTATATCATGTAATACTTATCACTTGTTCAAGCTTATCTATTTCTAGTGTTTTAAAATGGTTTTGTCGTTTTCATTAAAGCTTCTACAACAAATATTTCACCAACACCATAGCACTACCAACACCCAAACCAATACTAATAACAACATTACCATTACCAAAAGTAACGCACAAGCACCAATACTACCAGCACCAACACCCAATACAAAAACATCAAACCAAAACCAAACAACACTGACTTGTTAAATTGAAAACCGTGTCCCTTCTATCCAAAGCAAGAGGAAAATAAAAAAATGTTTTTTCAGATCCAAGGCAAGAGGAAAAGAAAAAAAAGTTCAAATCATGAACGAAATAAAAAAATGTTGTGAATGTCGACATCCAATTTGTTGACATCGTTCGTTGATTCGATCGACTTCCTTCTTTTAATGGACTCGATCGTCTAAACAAATGAAGTGCGAATCGTAAATAAAGCGACGCACAATTAACATTGTTTTTATTTGTTCTTGTATTTGATTTGTTTTGTTCGTTTAGTTGTTTTTGTTTTTACTTCCTTTTACGTTTCTCTTTTCTCTTTTTCTCCTTTTTTACATTTCTCTTCTCCATTTCTTATTTTCTTTCACTTCTTCCTGTTTTTTCTTCTCTTTCTTTTCCCTTTCTTCACTTCTTTCGCCCTTTCTTCGTGCTCTCCACCTTGCACTTTCTCTCCCATGTATCACCGAACGTATTTTCGTCAACAGTGCCGGAGGAATTGCACCAGACGAGTATTTAACCAGAGCTAGTCGAGTAATTACGATCGCGAAACAGAAGCCGCCTTCCCCGAGGTTCTTTGAAAGATAAGGAACGCATCCTTGGGGATCCCGAGGCTGTTGTGGTCACTGCAGGAGGAGGAGAAGCAGTTGAGGATCAGAAATGTTCAACGTGGGATGTCGAAGTAGGATTTTCTTGAGGTGGAATGGCTTCATTTAAATTTTGGATTCGGTAGATTTTCATTTAGATTTCAGAGTCTGTAGATTTCTTCTTAGATTTAGAAAGATTTGTGGTGGACCAATTTCTTGTGGTACACCATCAATCTCTCCATTATTATTGAGCATCAAATAACCAAACGTCTCTAACCACTTAATCTCTAGTTTTAATTTTTTAAGCTGTGTTGCCTGCAGCTACTATCAATATTGATACCACCCCGACTACTACAATTACTAACTTTACTACTACTATAATACTATCACTACTACTACTATAAAAAAATTATCTATACATTGGCACAACTATATACTACCTCGACAAAACTTACTATTCCATATTTTTAACTGATACAAAATATTATTTCACATTTTTTAACGTCATAATTTAAAAATGTACTTCATTAACATTATTTTCATTATTTTTTAATGTGTTATTAAAAGCTAAGAAATCCGCCATTTTTTATGGTTGGCCACCCACCTGTAATGAACTCCAACATATCTCCTGAATCTGGACTGTTATTAATTCTCAAAATAAATTGTTAACATTATTTGCACTGTTATCATCAGTCCTATTATTATCATCATTATTAATAATAATATTATTATTATTATCATCAGTCCTATTATTATCATCATTATTATTAATATTATTATTATCATCATTATTATTATCATCAGTCCTATTATTATCATCAGTCCTATTATTATCATCATTATTATTAATGTTATTATTATCATCATTATTATTAATATTATTATTCTCATCATTATTATTAATATTATTACTATCATCATTATTATCATCAGTCCTATTATTATCATTATTATTATTAATATTATTAGTATCATCATTATTATTAATATTATTATTATCATCTTTATTATTAATATTATTATTCTCATCTTTATTATTAATATTATTATTATCATTATCATCATTATTATCATCAGTCCTATTATTATCATCATTGTTATTAATATTATTATTATCATCATTATTATCATCAGTCCTATTATTATCATCAGTCCTATTATTATCATTATTATTATTAATATTATTATTTTTAACATTTACACTATCAGCATCCCTTATCATTATTACAAACTTTGTTTAATTTTTTATGAGACTGAAAAACTGCAAGTTCTGTTTTGTTTTCCATTTTAGACTTAGGCATTGTGTTGTCCTTCTATAGGACACATCACTAAATAGTCTAATCAATTTAAATTCAAATCAATAAATAATTCTAATAACATAAAAAGTCTTGCAAATTAATACATTTTAGCCAAAATTTAGCCATCCTTCTTTTGAGATTTCTTCTATGAAGACATCATGACTCTGGCAGGAGAAAAATGATTTTTTCTATCCTTATAGAAACAAATTACTTCAGAAAAACAAACGGAAAAACGACAATAAATTGTTTACAAAAATATTCGTACGACTGGAAAAATAAGACATAAAAAAAAAGTTTGAAAATGTTGCTAAAGTTGAACCGACGACCGTTTCTATATTTCAATGTGGGTGGCGCAAAATCTCCCCTCAAGCCATTGCTGAAGCCCCGCCCATTTTTGGTGATTACGTTTTATGTACCTGTTCACCCATCGCAGTCAAGCCATTTGCTGGGACGAAACAAGCGAACGAAAATATTTAAATGAGATTTCGAATAAAAATAAAGACGTCAAAATAATGAGGCATCGCCAATTGCAATCTGTCTCTCCAGCTTCATCATATTCTGAACCACTTTCAAATCTACAAAATTTTATTTTAAAAAATATTTTGAATCTAATTTTTGTGTTTTTTCTTGATGTATACAAATTGTTAAAGTTTTTTAACAATTAATATACAAGATTATTTTTTCCTATTTGAAAGCATATTGCTATAAACGTTAACCAAGTAGTTCAGTAACTATTATAATTTAAAAATAAATAAACAATTAATTTATATAAATAAATATATATAAACAAGTAATTTAGATAAATAAAAATAAATAAACAGGTAATTTAAATAAATACAAATAAATAAACAAGTAATTTGAATAAATAAAAATTAATAAATGAGTGATTTAGATAAATATAAATAAACAAACAAGTAATTTGGATAAATAAAAATAGATAAACAAGTAATTTGGATAAATAAAAATAGATAAACAAGTAATTTGGATAAATAAAAATAGATAAACAAGTAACTGCGATGAATAAAAATAAAAAAATCGCATTGTCCAACCTATAATAATATTTGATTTTTTTTCTAAATTACCAAAGGCTGACATGTGTCAAATAACAAGGTTGGCTTCTCCTATATGGACATAGTCTTTGCTTTCTTGCAGATTTGTTTCTTAAATGTGACACTCCACCAATAGTCCGCCGTGCTCAAGTCTTGTTAAATACACAACTGAATTGAAACTTTTGTCTTTGCTGATTAAAAAGTAATTTCACGGCGAAAATCAATTTGCGACGACGTTTTATAACGTTACAATTTATTAAAATCAAAATCCTTCATGTTGAGCTTCCTAGAAATTCTCTTGATTTTTCTCCATTTTTTCTCCATATCTCTCTTCTTTGTTTCTCCATGTCTGACTTATTTCTTTTTCTCCATATCTCTCCTTCTTTGTTTCTCCATGTCTGACTTATTTCTTTTTCTCCATATCTCTCCTTCTTTGTTTCTCCATGTCAGACTTATTTCTTTTTATCCATATCTCTCCTTCTTTGTTTCTCCATGTCAGACTTATTTCTTTTTCTCCATATCTCTCCTTCTTTCTTTCTCCCTGCTTTATTTCTTTGTATCCATATCATTCCTTCTTTCTTTCTCCATGTTTGCGTTATTTCTTTTTTTGCCGTATCTCTTATCTATTATACCTCCTTTATCTCCTCTTGCATATTTTTTCTTTTTCAATACGTCCCTTTATATGCGTGTTTGGGAGGTTACCTTCAATTATTAGGATACAATATAGTTTAAATCTATTCTCTGTTGTAGAGGTTATGAAATCTACTCCAATATCCATTTATATGTTCGCATTTTCACTTTTGCCTTTCAATTACATTTTAGTTTATCTAAATTGAATCATTTAACTGTCATGAAAATGGCTACCTTTTCTTCCGAATATTTTCGTTCCTTATTCAATAAATTACCGGTCGATGTTATGTTTTTATTTCTATTAAATGTTAAATATATTTATGAATCATTTAATTACAGCGGATTTACAGTAACACTGACAGAACCTACAAATATTTTCGTTTCAATATATAATTGTCGGCAAGCCTTAAGTCTGGATTACATCGATTACTAAGTTATGAAGAGAGTGCGTTTGTAATAATGTTATGTCCAGGCTGCTTTTGTGTATTTAATGATAACCAACAATAAGTGTTTCTCATAAGTTTAGTTTTGATATGTTTGAAACTCAATGGCCTAAACAGTTTTTATATCACACTATTGCATTGTAATTTATGCAATATTGTATTCCATAACAAAGAAATGAAAAGTCAAAGGCACTGTTCGAAGCGCACTTCAAGGGCTAACATTGTTTAATAAAAAATTATAAAAAAAGACAAAACAAAGAAGTTTATATTTTGCAATTTAAATATTAAATAAATATAAATTTGCATTTCTTGACAAGTTTTGTGTTGAATTTTTCTGTGGTTCTGATTTCTTTAACAATTCTTTTATAATTCTTTTTCTTCTAATTATTATTATTTTTAGAATGACATTATTTTTTATTATTATTATTATTGATATTGTTGTTAGTGTTATTAATGTTTATTATTATTGTTTCTATTATTGTTATTTTTGTTATTATTGATTGTGTTTTTATTGTTATTGACATTGGTGTTATCATTGTGTTGTTGTTAGTTTTATTATTACTATTATAGGTAGTCAAGTGTGGCACACCTGTGCCAAAAGCAATTGAACAGAAACATTCCTACTTATTTAAGACATGTTCAAGATTTTTTATATAAGTTGGCTGTAATAATTATTTTTGTGAGTTATTAAATGAGACATCCTAATAACAGTGTGTCTGGACTCGGTATGTCAAGTTAAGAATAATTACTTAAATGGCAAAGGTTACTTCAGCGTTTCTTGACCCAAATTACTTCAACGTTCCTTGTCTCAAGTTTCAATTATTTATATATATTTTAATGAAACCTCAACCGATGTAGTTTTTAGGTTTTATACATTTATACACCTTTAAGGTTCATTTTTACAATTTTTTGGCATGCATCGAACAACTTCAAAAATATATTAGTTTTTAAACTTAATAATTTAAAAATATTTTTTTTCAGTTTCTTAAGAAATGAACAAGATTCTTTGGCTTGCCTAATTTTAAGACAAAGTATTTCTTAAAAACTCAGTTAATTTACTCAACTTTGGAAAACTTTTAGAAATGAACAAAAATACTTCAATTTAAATCAGACAATATTCGTTAATCATTAATTTATTAAAAACAATTTATTAAGGTTTTTTAATCTGTGAAAGTATCTAAAAAGTAATGAAATAGTGTTAGTTAATTTGTTAAAGTATCAAAAAAGTAATTAGATAATGTTTGTTAATTGGTGAAAGAATTAAAAAAAAATTAAATAATGTTCGTTAATTTGTGAAAGAATTTAAATTTGTTTTAATAATGTTCGTTAATTTGTGAAATAATTTAATTTTTTTAATAATGTTCGTTAATCTGTGAAATAATTTAATTTTTTTAATAATGTTCGTTAATCTGTGATTGTATAAAAAAGTAATTTTATCGATTTGTTTTGTAATTTTCTAATCAATTAATTAAAGATAACATCGTTTACAAACTTTTCGGACAAGTTGCATAAATTTCTCTTTAATTCGAGTTTATCAATATGTAGTTCGACTTCTTGAGTTCCTTTAAAGGATTTTATTAGCATATAATTTATGTTTGTTGTGGGTATTGTGGATATTTATGTTTCTGTCTACAGGCTACCATGCAAATATATTTCACAATCAACGTCACTGTTTAATTTATGATCATGCAAACAGACATGTGGTCTCTTAAGCCCTTAAAAGTGGGAACTAAAAACTGCCAACCTTAATTTGTTCATGTAGCTTAAAGAGTAAGGTCTTAACATTGTAGGGAAATAGGTTTGGAAATTAGTCTTACATTTACGTCGGTTTCTCACGTATTATATGTATCGACAATAGCACAAGTGAATTAAGCTCTATGTTATTTAAATGTGGGTTACCTCACTTGTGCTATTGTCAATCCATGTAACATACATTAATTAAATAACGTTGTGAAGTTTTTGTTGCAATTTGGTCATAATGGCTCATACTGTGGGTGCAAAACACATTCACGTTATCTGTTTTTTTTAAATTAGTCATCCTTCCAAGTAATAATCAGAATCAACGGTCCAGCATGGTTTGACTTCTCTATCGGACGAGTTAGGTCTTTAAAACTAGTATGGTAGATGACCTCATCGCAAAGTAAGCCATTATGACTATTCAACCATAAATTAATTGGTCAAGTAGTCGTAGGTGAAAGAGACATACAGTAAATATTTTAAATTTATGCAAATTTCAGATATTGTTGAAAATATGATTATAATTAATATTTATATGAATTTCATATATCGCTGTAAATATGATGATGATGATACAATAAGTTAGGATTGTTCATTCATGTAGCTTGAAAAGCGAACTCTGAACAGCCGAAGGTTTTGAGAATTAGTTCACGTTTATGTCCAAAAGTTTATTTTTTTATTTCTATTTGTTTAAACAGAAGCCTTTTTTTGGTCAGACTCATTGCCTCTCCCTTTTCTTCGTCTGGTGGTAATGACCAACAAATAAGAGTACCATTCAACAGACATATACATTTTTCCATTGTTTCCAATTGTTTTAAATTTTTTCAAATTGTTTCAATTGTGTTCGCATTGTTTTAATTGTTTTCAATTGTTTCAATTATTTTCAACTGTTTTCAATTGTTTTCAACTGTTTTCAATTGTTTCAATTGTTTTTAATTTTTTTAAATTGGTTTCAATTGTTTTCAATTGTTTTCAATTGTTTTCAAATGTTATTAATTGTTTTCAATTGTTTAAATTGTTTTTTTTTATTGTTTCAATCGTTTCAATTGTTTTCAATTGCTCTCAATTATTTCAATTGTTTCAATTGTTTTCCATTGTTTTTCAATTGTTTTCAATTGTTATAAATTGTTTTAAATTATTTTGATTATCTTAAATTGTTTTTAATTTTTTCAATTGTTTTCAATTGTTTTCAATTGTTTTCAATCGGTTTTAATTGTTCCAATTGTTTTAAATTGTTTTCCAATTTCTTCAATTTTTTCTATTGTTGAAAATTATTTTGTTTTCAATTGTTTTCAATTGTTTAAAATTATTTTGGTTTCTATTGTTTTCAATTGTTCAATCAGTCTTATACAACAAAAGATATGTTCTTAATAACGTAATGTCTTACACTAACCAACAAACAAATTAAAAACAACATCCTCGCATAACTTTTCATTTGAAAAGGACTGCTATTTTTTGAGTGGTTGTACAGCCCACGCGTGGACAACAAAAACGCAATGTCATGTCAAGTCTCATCCAATGTTTTGAACAAGACGAACTCGATTCGTATCAATTGTTAATAAAAGACAAGTTTTAACATTTTTCTTTTTAATTAAAATTTCGTTTAAATGATTAATGGATTGAAAGTATTTAAGGTTTCGTTTCTTCCAATCTTGAGAAATAAAAATAACGTTTTAATTAAAACAAATAAAATGTTTTATTCTATTAAATGAATGGATACAAAAAATCTAACAAATTGATGGATACAAATTTTCTTTATTCTATAAACGAATTGATACAAATTTAATCTATTCTATAAAATAAATGAATGGATACAAATTTTCTTTATTCTCTAAATGAATTGATAAAAAAATATTATTCTATAAAATAAATGAATGGATACAATTTTTTTATATTCTATAAATTGGTGGATACATTTCTTTTTATTCTATATAATAAATTGGTAGATACATTTCTTTTATTCTATAAATGCATGAATACAATGTTTTTTATTCTATATAGTACATGGATAAACACATTTATTTTATTCTATAGATGCATGAATACAAAACAAAATATTTCAAAGTGGATTAATGCAATAAATAAAACATTTGATTTTGTGTATCTACATAGCATCGCGTCACGTTTATATTCTACATTAAAGATATGTTCAAGATTAATTTATTGTATTAATTGTTGGATCATGTTCTCCAAATATTTTCTAGTTTTACTTCAAACATTTTTATTAAGAAAAATCATAATTGAAAAACCAATTTAGTAAATATTGTAATTAGTTTCGTTGTTATTAATCGATAGTTTTGAAATAAATATATTTAAATAATTGAATTATTTTTCCTTTGTCTATGTCTTTGATTAAAACGTTTTAGTTTGGAAGTTTTAAAGTTTTAGAATTCAAGATTATTGAGTCTTAACATTTTTTAGAAACATTCCCGGAAAGATTCAATTATCTCTTAAAAATAAAATAAATTATAGAAATAATTACACAAAATTCTACAAAAGATGTCTTGTTATCTTCCTTAGCCTTTCATTGACTTATGTAGGGACGTACTTGTCCTACACAAGAATGGTTATTTACAATGCTATTCTTAACGTTATTTGATCCTTAAGGCAATAATTACTCTTGCGTTAGCGGGTTGGATTGAGATGCAAATGGCTGTGTATAGAGCCCAGCCCTGCAAGACATTTAAATATCCTACAATCAACTGGGATGAATGACAACGCTGATTGGTCTGTAATTGAATCCGTCGGCATTGTGAAGGACTGACGGCATTTCAGTTTGCTTAAGGACTTCTATGGCTTGTTATCCTTCAATTTTAAGGCCATTAAATCTTCGTTTATTTCACATTCTTGTTTTCTTTGAAATTTTTTTTGGTTGTTTCATGAGATAAAAAATTAGGCTTTTTTATTGTTCTCTTCCTTTTCAAGTTTCTACTGATTATTATCAGTATTTACTCACTTTTTAACATTCAGATATTTTTTTTTAACTAAGCATACTTTTAATCGTGTGTTGTGTGTGTGTGTGTGTGTGTGTGTGTGTGTTTGTGTGTGTGTGTGTGTGTGTGTGTGACTTTGCGTGTGTGTGTGACGGTGCGTGTATGCTTATGTGTAAGTGTAAGTATGTATGGGTGTGTGTTGTCTGTGTGTTCTCCCTCATATTTTGAGCATAGTCAACAAAAACGAATATTTTTCTAAATTGTATACAAAAAGTTGCATAACGTTGAGGTTACCAAAGTCATATTAATAATACGTCGTTTGATTCTGTCATTGTTTGATTCGCTCACAATTTTAGTGACCTTGAAACATATTTTCTGTTTTGTGATTCGGCTCCTCAAGTTTAACGTCTCTAAATCCTTTTTGAGCAAAGTTTGGAAAAGCTCCAATTTTCACACATTTTTATTTCTGAAAAATAGGTGATAA
>JARUHE010300733.1:0-12613 GCA_031471125.1 Archaeomysis grebnitzkii | reverse complement strand
TAACCAGACCCAACGTTGCTTAACTTCGCTGATCATACGGGAAGCGGTGTTTCAACGCGGCCAAGGCCGTTGACAGAATAAATGTTAAATAGCTATAACAAATGCATTTGTTTTTTAAACATCTTCCTATTCAAAAATATTCTACATGTCCTCTGCATTTTATTTTGAACATTGTTGTTTGTTCCAGCAGTTAAAATGTTGCAAACGTTCAAATTATTTCAATGTAGACAGATAACACGGTCAACAAAATTTGGTTTTAAAGTTATTTTTTTAAATTTTTAGAATGACAGCAGGTTTGAAGTTTTTAGAATTCTCAAGTTTGTTCTCTGTTGACTTCAAAATGAATATTTTTGTTTTCGTTTTACAGTAATAGTTATTAAATATTTATTTTTTTCCAAATATTGGTTTTCTCGAAATAATCTTGTTTTTTCACATGATATAGTGAAGTTACTAAATTATTTTTTTTGGGCAATGTTTGTTTAATAAGTAAATAAAAAATTTATAGATTATTAAAAACCTTCACTCAATCAATGTTTTTTTAAATTATTAATTTTTGAAATAATTGTAGACTTATAATGTGTTTCTTAATGTAGAGTAAATGTTGTTTTTGTTTTAGAAAATTGATTGTTTATTTTTATTTTTTTATTTATTTTTTGTTTTTTGTTTTAGAACGTTGGTCATTAATATGAATGAAAGATATACACATCATGAAGAATATTTATTCTATAATGTTTCTAGAACTGTAATTTGTTAACATAAATTTTATTATTATTGTTAGCCAGTATGAAAAGTATGTCTATTTTCGCAAAGAGTTCTGGTTACCGTTTTTGAAAGTTTATGTTCCTTTCGAAATATACATTTTATATACATTTTATATATATATATTTTATATATATATATATTTATAAATATATATATATATTTATAAATATATATATGTTTGTTTTTCATATACTTTCAAAATCGTCGCCAATAATTTTGGGGGTGAAAAAGGACTTTCAAAAACATTGGATTATTAGCTGAGATATCGCACTTCTATTATTAAATAATCCTTTATTGTTCGATTCTATAGAAGTTTCTAGACTTGTAATTTTTTTATAATTCTAAATAGAATTGTATTGATGATAGATGGAATAACTATGAAATTATATATTTATGTGAAATTTTTTTGTAAAAACTTATTATAGAATTATCAAGTGAAACTTTTTGTCGAGCATGTGCAGCAAACTGTACATAAGTGTATAAATTCCGATGTTGTCGTTGAAATGACACAAACAACAGACATCCAAACAAAATCCTCCACATCCAAGCACCAGACATCAACGAAACGGAAAAATTACTCCCACACAACATGCGCAGAACACTGGCACAGCTCAGTTCAAACAAATCGCTCCCACTTCAAGAGTATTTAAACAAATAAGCCCATGACACACACACCACACCA
This sequence comes from Archaeomysis grebnitzkii, assembly GCA_031471125.1. Lineage (NCBI taxonomy): Eukaryota > Metazoa > Arthropoda > Malacostraca > Mysida > Mysidae > Archaeomysis > Archaeomysis grebnitzkii. The sequence continues at coordinate 11,169 of JARUHE010300733.1, read as the reverse complement.
AATTGCCCGATGTGCCAACACCACCACACGTCTTTGCATGCCCAGGTGTGCGGATGGGCCTGTTCCCAGAGGCCCTCTGGGCAGACCCAGTGGGATCGGCGGGTCTGCTTACCCAATGGTCGAACCTGCTGGGATAGGGGTTGGATCCTCTGACATGAAGGCTCCATCCACTATGTCGAGGATAGAGTGTGGTTGACAGCAACAACAACATTAAATAAATAATATTCCATAACTTTCATCATTCAATTGTTATCTTTAAATTATTAATTTTTTATTTATTTTTTTTAATCATTAAATAAATAAAATTATTGTTATAATTTGAATCTGGCTTCATTGCAAACATTTAGCCATTGATTAAATTGTTGCCACTCATTTTATTTTCAAAAGAGAACCACTTTTCATTTTTTTTATCTCTGTGATGGTAATGATATTTGAGTTTAATAAGGTTAAATCATTCCTTCGAGTTTGTGTTTATTCAGTACAAATTTTTCTTTTGTAATTCTATTTAATAGTTAATTAAATGAATGGTTGTGATCTGAACAAGACAAAGATGGCATAATAGAATAATTTTTGAACAAATAAGAACAAAGGTAATGTAAAAAAGAAAAGATGAAAGATGTGTGCAATTCATATAAATTTTATCATTGCTAACTATTAATTTAATTTATATTGTGAATATGTTGAATGTTAATTGTTTATTTTTGTCAACTTTTTTTATCAAATAATTTACATGTTAATTTCCAAAGTAATAAATAATTTTTCTATTCCCTTTTTTGTTAAATATTTACCATGTATTGTTTTTGTCAACAATTTACCATGTATTGTTTTTGTCAACAATTTATCATGTATGGTTTTAGTCAAGCTCTTGCATACACTTTTCTCCACATTTTCGTTTGATTTTTCACCAATAGATTAAAAGTAAATTTTATTATACTTAAAAACGCACTGAATGGTTGTGAAACACATTAAATAATCTGTACATGTGTTAACCAGTTTGTTAAGCCTACTTAATGTCATTTACACCAACGCCACTTCGCTGGTCTCGGCTAAAGATGTAAAAATAGTTTCTTTAGATGCATCAATGTTAATGTATTATTAGACCTCAAAAAATATTTATTCTTAAACTGGAAGAATATAGTAAGAGTTGACAAAATCTAAATGACATGTCTGTGATTGGATGAGAAAAAGATATGCAAAACAATTTTTAGTTTTATTCATGGAATAAATTCCAGAAACTATGTATGTGTTAATGTCGACTCTACGAAATAGAGTAATATGGTTGTGCTTGATAAATTATTTGTGAAATTTAAAGATAGAATATTTTAAGTTCATGTTTGTTTTAAGATTAATAAGTTATTTATTATAGTATTTTTTTTAATTAAATTGTCACATGCACATGAACAATTATTATATTTGTATATAGCTTTGCCCATTTTTCATGTAAAAATATATAAACATTGCAATCTTTATCGTTTTCATTCATAACCTTTGAAAACAATTTTAAAAGAATGAGCTTAATTGGAGACAATTTATCTGTTGTACTAAACAGCACAACATGAATTACATTGCGTGCATTCAATGAAGGCATATCTGTGCATACGTACTTAGGATCAAATGTGAAGAAACACTGAGATATTGACTAAATTAAACCACAGTACAGTGTGGATGGATGAATTGGACAATTTCATCAGGAATGTTGTGTGACAAGAGGATTAGTGCAAAGATTAAGGGAAAGTTCTGAACGACTGTAGGCAATGGTTTACTGGGTTGAAACATAGCCGATAAAAAAGAAAGTTGAAGTGACGGAGATAAAAATGTGTGAAATCACTGAAGGGATACGATCCGAAATTTGTCTTATTAGAAGAACAGTCAAGGTAAGGAAGAAGGTTGCAGTGGTTTGGGCATATTAATAGAACAGAATAGTAACATGGATGTAAGCAGGAGGGAAAAGGGGCTAAGAGTTCATGACCGAGCAAGGTGGAAAAGGGTGATTCCAGGACACCCTCACCTCTACGATTTTCATGAAAATTGGCACATAGGTTACTTTTGCTGAATAAATTTTTTATTTTGACCTATGGTTCAAGAGTTACGGGCAATGTCATTTTTAGGTCAAGTGTTGACCGAAGGCTGTAACGTTTTTCCTACTTATTGTATATAGGCCAAATTAATCAGAAAAGCATGAGTCCAAAAATATTGTTTTTGATGTAGACTTAAAATTAAAAAAATATGATCGAAATCAAATTTGACACTTTGGCTAGATTTCCGGGGAAAAAATTGGCTAAAATATTTTTTGACTATTTTTACATTTACAAGAGTTTTTTATATTTGTCGTCAAATGAGGTTAAAAATTGTTCTCCTGTTTTTTCAACTTTAAAGCATTTATTTCCATAGTATTGGTACTTGACATAACAGTTTAATGGTGTTGTGTAGTTAATAGAAATAATAAGCTCGGTTAATTTGTCTCTTACATTTGAAACTCATGTTTTGTATATCCAATCTATTTGTTTTTCACTATTTAAGAAATGGTTCAATTTGAGGTTGTATAAATATGCCTTAGTGATAGATTAGGAGTAAAACTCTTAAGAGGTTACTTTTATGTAGGTTACATTTATGTAAAATAAATTAAATTGTTATTAAACTTATTTGGTATCAATGATTTGTTTTTATATACATTGTATTAATATCATTAAAATCCAAAACTACAAGTTTGGTTTGGACTAGTCAAAAGTTATGAAGAGTATGGCGATTATCTAGTCAATTCTTTTCACCATTCTGGAATTTCAAAGTCTTATACATTTCCATCAAAAGAAGATATTTGTCCTGTGCCAATCAAAAATATTATTGGTGTGTTGGAGGTTGCACTTAAAGGAGGGACGAGATTTCAATACACTTTTCGAGATGTTGATATGAAAAACATTGCAATGGGGCACATTTAATAGTGTAATTTCTTATTAAATATTAGTCGTATTTTGATTTGTATATATTTAGCTACATATATTGACAGGAAAAGAATATAGGTAGCCTACATATCAGAAATATATTATAGATGAACATCAGGAATAGCCGACTTAAATTGTGGTGCCGCACTTCACGCTTTACATCGGATTTTTATGAGGTGGATGTTTGCATTGTTCTTCTCTAAATTAATTAAAGTTTGAATATCATACTTTTTCAAAACCATGATGCTTTAGTCGTAAATTTGTATTAACATTTACCACAATAAATTTACAAATAAAACGATTTCTATGCGTAGCTGAAAACTAAAAAAGTCAATTTATTTTTAATTTACTTGTAATATGAACATAATTGTACATTCAAAATCATGTTATAATTATTTGTATTTGAAATTCCCTGAAAAGGTAGGCATATTACATAGCCTTGTTATAATATGGCTTACTATGGGCGGTGACTGCAGCATTTAATTATCTAAATGGGGATTGAAACTGGCTAATATATGGTCTACCACTGGTTGTAATGCTAATGTGGTTCAAAACTGGGTGAAAGTAGGCGAATACTGTTTGCAATGCTGCTCCAAACTGGCCTACGGTAAGGCCCAACACAGCTTGCAATATGGCTGAGATATGGATCGATACTGGTTTCAAGATTGTTGATCTGGCATGAGTATGGCTCAAGCTGGCTAGTATGTTTAAAAAATGGCTAAGTTACGGTTCTATTCCGGCAAACACGGTTGAAGACCGTCAACCAGATCTGGCTCATTGTGCAAATATAGGCTGAACCTAGCGACCGGAACTGGGTCCTAGTTGGAATACATTTTTCATTTGAAAACCGGCATACGGCTCTGTTCCATTTGCAACAGTCAGCCATATTTGCCAGAACGAGAACGGATCTGGCCCAGTGTCCATCTCGACCACCTGATGTTTTGGAACACTAATAACGATGATAATGAAATTAATACTGTTAAAAATGACCCAATCAATAAAACTGTTAAGAAATGCTTTAAATAATAAAAACAAAACTAATATTATTGTTGGAGAGACATTAGCAACAAATGATCAACCTTATTCAATGTTTAAAAAATGTCAATAACTCAGCACATCTTCCCATAAAAACTTAACTGACTCAGCGATTGTTAATACATTGGAGTTCAATAACCTTAGATCACTCACTTTCTATGACATGTTTAACAAGAATTTAGTAACGCCCAACCAAATTATTCAGTTACAAGAAATTTAATACGAAAAATAAACCTTAATATTGGTTTTAATAAAATTCACAGCAAACTATTCTATGGAGACAGAAATCACAGCTAACTACAGATATGAATATCGTACGTGATGAATTATCTTGACCGTTAATAACTTACAGGATAAACTATCTGCTCTTGAACAAAAGTCATGTGGCACCATTGCGTGATGAAGATAGATCAATTGATTAAAAATATGGAGGATTCAATAGATCCAACTAGTGAAATTAAGAATATGGTAGCATCATTAATTGGTAATATAGTTTCTGCTAAATTAGTTGGTCGAAGTAGAAGGCCTATTAAAGTAGTGGCTTTTGACAGAAATTCCAAGATTGATCTGATAAGTAGGCTAAGCAGAATGAAGCGCCTGGTGTATATATTGACGAATTCTTGATTCTATCTAGATTTAAATTGTTTCATGAAGTTAGAACTTTTACTGCACCATGTGCTAATGATACTAACGTCCTTTCACAAGGGATGGTTGCCTTTTTTAAGAATTTGAGGTCTAATATGATAGTTAGAGTTGATAGCGTTGGTGACCTGTGGAGGGCTGAAGAGGGTTTCAATAGGTAATAAGACTTGTATTTCGTCACAGCATGTTCAATTTTTCATAATTGCTCAATTTTTAATTATTTTTTCATGTTAAATTTTACATTATTCTGTGTTAGAATGGATAGTTGCCCAATCTTACAGTTGGACCAGGGTGATGTTGAGCTAAATTGTTCAGTGGTTTGTCCTGTTGAGTTAGATAATATTATGGTTCAGGATATAAACAAGCTATCTATTTTAAATTTTAATGTTCGAAGCGGACGTAAAAATTTGTGGTACTTCATTTATTTAAAAAATCATTTAAATTTGTTTTTGATACAATAGTTCTCGCCGAAACATGGTTGTCCTCGATGGGTATAGATTCTATACCTATCAAATACAAACAGATAATCTGAATCGGAGGACAACCATCTTTCAGTAGAGACAAATGACAAAAAACTATACTATAGAGCAGAAATTACATATTTCTAGATAGTTAAGACAGAACATGTCTTTATAACACTTCATGTACAACTTAACCAAATAATGGATCTTTATGTTCATTCACCCTAACTTGAGATGTATGCCCTCCATAAATCTATTTTGCTTTTTTATAGGTACTTGAAGGCAACTCGAATTCTATATGTGATTTGTTTTTTTCACAAACAGAAAACCGATCTATATATGCATGTATATATTGTAATTTATATTTTAGGATTCAATCAAGTTTTTAACTTCAAACATATGGATGAAATTCTACTAAATAGCCAACATTTGTCTTCACCTCTTGAATAGCAGTGAATTATTTTCCTCAACAAGATTGTAAAAAAATTCAAGCAGTCGTTCTGATCAAAATCAGTAACTTTTATGGAATGAAGAAAATTATAAATGAAAACCATCAAAAGGTTTTAATGTAGCCTTCACATAGAATGTGCAAAACAATAAGATAGTATTGATGCATTCTTAAGAGCTCTTCTATGGAGGGTAATTAATACAAAAACTAAAAACAAATTTATTCAATACAAAACACTATTTTCCCCTAAAAATTAATATAATAAAGATTAATCTGATCTATAAAATTAAAGTTCAAATTGCATTGCAATTTATAAAAAGAAACATTTAACCTATTGAAAAAGTTTAAGAAAAAATATGTCATACTTATGCTTTACTAGAAATAATGTTTGAACGAACATCATTTTCATTCACATTATTCTCGCCATATAACTTTGGGTTGACAGTTACAGATTTTGTACAATTTTCCGTCTTGTGGATTCCCACAAGTCTGTCGGCCAACTCGAACATTTGTGTCCTTAGGGATATAATAATGAACTGCGCGTTTTTTGTTCGCTCTTTTATATAATTTCCCACAATGGATACATTCCTGAAATCGAGAGCAGCATCAATTTCATCCATCACATATAAAGGCGTAGGTTTATAATAATGTAAGGCAAACACTAATGCCAATGACGACAAAGTTTTTTCACCACCAGACAAATTGGTAATATTTTTCCACGACTTCTTTGGTGGTCGCACACTGAAGACAATTCCTTCAGAAAATGGGTCCAAGGAATCGACAAGTTCCAGTTCCGCATCTCCTCCGAGAGTGATCATCTGATACACTTCTTTTAGTTTATTCGAGATGATTGAAAAGCCACTCATGAATTCACTCAGTCTTTGTTTTCTTAGATCATCGTAAAATGTTCGCTGCTCGTCTCTCTTCTTCGTTATTTCGTCTAATTCGGCAACTCTTTGATGATACACTTCCACCTTCCGTTTATATTCTTCAATTACGGCAAAATTGGGTTTTGTTCCCTTTAGGTGGTCATCGTCAATAGTAGAGATAGCAAGTTGCAAATCTTTAACATTTAATTTTTCCAGCTCATCATTTTCAATTGTTTTCAGTTCAGTTGGATCCGTGTCTTCTTTATGTATCGGAATCTCATGAAGTTCAAGTTTTGAGATAACTTTTTTATAAACCGAAATGTGACCCTTGCATTCTTTAATTTTTTTTACAAATTGGTCCAACTTATTATCTATTTCAATTGTACTGCTTTTTATTTGATTTTCTTCCTTAACAACCTCATTCAGATCTTGTTTCATTTCTGCAATTTTTTCTGTTAGTGTTAGTCTATCGGCCTGGACTTCATCAACTTTCGCCAAATTCTTTCCAGCTAAGACCTCCAGTTCATTTTTTTTGGTTGTTGTCTGGTGGATTTCGGTTTCAACTTCCTTAACTTCAACCTCTAAGGATTCTATTTTATCTTTCGTTTTCTGATGATTTCTTTTAGCAGTTTTAATAGCAACTTGAAGGCGAGTTATTTCTGCATTAATTTTCTCCAATTTTTTATTTGTATCATTTAACTTCTTTTTAATTCCCTTCATTTTGCCACCTGTGATTTCCACAATTTTGTTGTGGACTTTAGTCACTTCGGCTTCAACCACCTGAGCAGCCGAGGCGGCTTTTTCGTAAGTTCGTAGATTCTCGTCGATGGTGTCCTTCATATCTGAAACTTTATCAGGATCTGCCTTTGTCTCCTCAACTTTTATTTCTTGGCTGGAAAGCCGTTCTCCCATTGAAACAATTTCCTCTTTTTTATTTATCAATTGTCTTTCAAACTTTTTGAAATTTGTTTTCAAAATATTTAAATCTTTTGAATTATTTTCAAGTTTATCTTCTAAGTGACTTCTCTCGTTTCTCAGTTGATTTACTTTTTGTGTGAGGAACTCGACTCTGCTTTCGGTTCTTTCAATTTCTCGAGGATCAATGTTGACCACCGTTGCGGCCTTACCCATACGACCTTTGAAGCACGACCTGCCTCCGCCACTCATTGTTCCTGAAGGCTCAATGAGCTCTCCCTTCAAAGTTACAACTCTATGTCTCTGTCTACCATAAGCAATTCGAGATGCCTGATCCAAATCATTCGCCACAAGAGTGTCACGAATTGCAAAATAGAACGCAGTCTTCACATTTTCTTCTGTCTTGATCAAATCGAACAACCTGGGCACATTTTCTGGGGTGGCCATTGATGTGTGACATTTTTGTCTCCATTTTTCCATTTTATCCAGAGCAATGAATGTTGCTGTTCCGATGTGATGCTGTTTCAAAAAGTTGATACACTTCTGACCTGTCTCAACACAATCAACAACAATATTATCAAGTGGTGAACAAGCAGTGCTGATGGCAACATCATACTTTTCATCAATACCTCCAAGATCACCCAGTCTGCCAAATACACCCGGAATGTTGCCGTTTCTTTTCTGTTCCATGATAGAATCGAGGACTCTTCCTCTCGACTTCGAACTGTTCATTGCACTTCTCGTTTCGTCCAATTTTAATCTCTCGCTTCTTAGTCCGGTTTCATTTTCTTCCAGGTAAGGAATTATTTTTTGTAAAGCTTTTTGGTCTATCGGAATTTCTTTTTCCAATTCTGGTATCCGGACATGGAGATTTTTAACCTCCTCTTCCAGGCTTATGACGGATGTGTGCGTTTCTTCGAGCGATGTTTTGATCTGTTGCAACTTTTTCAATTCGGCTTTTTCTGAACTTTGATAAATGTCCAATGAAGACTGTGCTATATCGAGTGCTCTTTTTGTCTCATCAACTTTCTCTTTCAAACCAAGTAACTTTGTTTCATGTTTCACTTTTTCATCCTGAAGAACTTGTGTTTCTGAGTTGAGTGATGCAATTGCATCATGGTAGGCTTCATCTTCTTTTAAACGCTCCTCCTCTAGCTTTTCTCGTAATACTTCACATTCTTTGATATCTTTTTCATTCTTCTCAGGAACGTTTTCAAGTTCCTCTAGTTTATTTCTCTCCGCAATTATCTGAGCTTTTTGTTTTTTCCTCAGGTCAACCTTATGTTTTAAGTCTTGCTGAAATTTTTGGTCTTCCTGAACATGCCTTTTGTGCTCCGCTGACAAATTATCGATCATTTGGACTGCATTGCCCAGAAAAGCTCCACGTTTTTGTATCTTATCCTCCAGTTTAGCTTTCAATTCTTGCTTCTCTTTCAAAGATTTTTTCAGATCTGACATTCCATCATCAATTTCTTTCCTTTGAGCTTCTGCATTTTCCATTTTTCCCATAGCTTCAAAGATGAGGCGTTGGTTCAGAGAATTTTGCAACACAAACATCTGATTTTCAAATCTCAGATACGATACAGCTCCTTGCGTCGGCTCTTCGAGCTTGTCTTTTTCTTTCTCGACAATTTTTACCCGATTTAGTTTTTCTCCTCTTTGTTCGTTCAGTTCTTCGGTTCTTTTGGAAAGCAACTCGATGGGTTCTTTGAACCGCGAAGAACCAACAATGTCTTCAAGATATTCCAACATACCTGTGTCATGTTCTGTTTGGGCTTTAGGTTTCATCATCGATATTTGTTCAACTTCACCTTGCAGGATCAAAAATCGATTATGGTCCAGATCAATACCTTCTGTTCTTAATACCTTCGCCACTTGCTTGAATTGACATCTCTTCCCATCGATTTGGTAGAATGAACTATTGTCTTTGTAAGCCGTACGAGAAACGATAATTTCCGAATTCGGTACAAGGTCAAACCCTTCGTCTTTGTCAATGATCTTGCAAAAGTGTACGGCCACAGTACAACTTTGGACGTTCGGATATTTTTCGGAATTGTGAATCAACACAGAGATTTTTTTCGATCTAATCTTCTGTGCTCTGTAACCGAAAACAAAGAGCATGGAGTCAATGACGTTACTTTTTCCGCTGCCGTTTGGTCCAATGATCGACGAAAAGCTTTTGTGGAACGGACCCAAAACCTGTGGAAAGAAATATATCATTTGGAAATAATCATTATTATTATTACTACTGGAAATAACCATTATTATCATTTATATTATTTTTATTACTACTGGAAATAACCATTATTATTATTATTACTGGATATAACCATTATTAAATGCTTCTTATTTTGACACAAGAAATCATAAAGTTATGCTTTTTAATGATAATTATTATTTAGAATTTTATCACTTCTTTATTTATATTTACATGAATTTGTGCACTTTTTATTCCCTATCAAGACCATAACTAGTAATCCACAAACCGGACGGATCAAATGTCTCGCAACGATTCATTCAGGAACTTTTTAAAGAAAATTTTCTCTAAAATGTCAAATCAAAAATGGTGTTACAAAGTGGGAAACCATCATTTTATCAAAAATTCACCTAAGAGACTATTTATGTGTACTTTATTTCTAATCCATTGATGCATAAATAAAAACAAAATATGAAAAAAAAATTTGTTAAAAAAATTTTCAAAGTTATTTTGATGAAAAAATGTAGATAAAAAGTGAAAGAATCAAATAAAAATACCTAGTAATATATTAAAAACAATAACTAAGCCTATATGAAAAGAAATAATATTAGTATAGATGATATATAAGCATTCAAGTCATTGTCTAACGCCGACAACAACGACGAGGACGACGACATCGGAAACGCTACGCCTATGTAGAGCTTCGCTGCGCACGCTCGACAAAAAGCCCCTGAACGAAATAAACACAAATAAATAACTTCAAATACCATAAAACATTAACCCCTTCCGTTAAAATCCAAAAAATAGTGCATATGGCTAAAAAATAAATAAAAGTTTAGACGAGAGCGACACACCCATCACGTACTGGAGACATTGAATTACTGTAGAAAAGTTGCCATTTCCCATAGATTTTGTTATGTAGGGAAATAAATAAAGTATGCTACGAATCTTGCATCTATGTTTTCGCGCTTTAAAACACCTCAGTCTCGATTATTATCCAGGATAAGATGTTTGTTAAATCGTTAGATGATTTGTATGACTGATAAATACAGACAAAATAACATTTCTTGCGTATTTAGAAACTCTTTTCGAAGACTTTTCTGTGTGGCAGCTGAATTATACCAGCCAGTTCAAAACGTAGAGAAGGTGGTAGCTGATTTTCAAGAAAAGTAAGTGATATCTAACGTAACCTAACCTAATTTAACCTAAATCTAACTAAAACCAAACCTAAAAATAGGCCTAGAAAAATTAAGGTCTGTGGTAAAGAATGATGTTGTGACTCGTACAGTCGGCGGTGGTTAAGCAACTTTTAAAATTGTGGGGTATTATCCTATTGCCATAAAACACATCGCTAGTCTACTGACTCTACTCGGTTCTTATGTGAAAAGAGTTGAAATTACAGTCCGTGTTTCCTAACAATAGCCGAAATAACAAATAAGAAAAATAGGTAAATATTGCCAAGACAGACCTCATTGTACAACAACGGTTTGGTTTGTTTGTGACTTCACGCCCGGGATTATCATTTCAAATAAGACTTAGGCTACATAAACCAGTATTTAAGTAAATTTTAGCATTATCGTGACCATCAAACAAAACCTAACCTGACTTTGCTCCTTAAATGGTTTTCGGTGGCCAAAAACACTATTTAAGAAGTAAATTTAGC
>JARUHE010300622.1:0-12613 GCA_031471125.1 Archaeomysis grebnitzkii | reverse complement strand
TTATATAGATATATATATATATATATATATATATATATATATATATATACTGTAAATCAATATATGTATTAATATGAAGGCCAATGATGCTTGTAGGGAATACTTCTTCCAACATGATAAGCTCCCTTCCATACTGCAATATAGGCTATGTAATGATGCTATAGGTATAACACAATTAATGAATCATAAAATATATTGCAGTGAAAGTAAATTTATAATCATATAAACCTATATGTATTGGAGGAAATAGAGGTTTGATCTTCAATGCAATATTAGGGTATAATATTAAACTTTTCTTACTAGGCAACACATTAAAGCAAGCAAATCGTTTTAATCAAAATTAGTGATTTGAATATAAATAATTGAAGCATATGTCTATATAATGTAATGAGATTAGGCGGACCAGCCTAGTTTATGAAATTATGAAACTAATCACCATGTTGCAGGCCAATGCCTTAGGCTTCCACATTGTCAGCTCCAACAGTAATTCATATGGAGAATACATCAATGTAATGTATGTATGTAATATGTATACATTCATCTCTGTATGTATCAGGGTACCAAAAAACATTTTGTTCATAAAAAATCATCATGAAGATGACATTTGCTCAAATCTATAAAGAAGAAACCTGAACATAAATGTTGTGTAATAGTATCTTTCTTGTTCAGTACTTTCAGTACTTTTTTATATATACCTAAATTAGGCTATTGCCGATTATTGTGTTTAACCTAGTATTTAGCCGCTGTCAGATACATATACTTACTTATAAACAACATTTCATAAAAATGTGCTGTCCTATGTATTAAAAACCTATTTAACAGTTAATAACTACATTTATTTCACTCACTATGTATTTCACGAAGTAAATGTATACAAATTTATTGGAGTGTCTAGAAAATTGAAGAAATTTGTTTCTACAAAACGGATGCAATATAAAACATAGCACTAGATTTTTTCTAGCTTTCAATGCAATTACTAGATTTTTTTTAGCTTTAGATGCAATTACTAGATTTTTTCTAGCTTTAGATGCAAGTTTACGCATCTCAATCTGCATCCGACCGTAACCAGGGTTAACTCCCTTCAAGGATTTAAAAACATCAGCTAATTGGAGTCAAGATTTTTCTATAGCCTAAGGCATTTCATTTGTTGAAATATTTCTAACAAAATATGTTGACTGAAATATTTTTTGCACAAATTAATAAATACAATGCTTTTGAATTAAATAAGAAAATATATAAGACTTAAATGTTGGTTTTCGCACCTACAATGAATATTTGATTTTTAATAGCCTAGTGCATGACACGCTTAATTCATACAGCTTGAAGTATATTTAGTTCGGCAATAGCACAAGTGAGGTAACCCACATTCAATTAGCATAGAGCTTACCTCACTTGTGTTATTTCAGATCCATTTAAAATCAGGATTTAGGACCACCCAATTGTTACAAGAGCTAATATCTCCAAAACTTTAAATTTGTGTAAAAACATTATTTTGCAAAAGTTGTTTAGAATGTGTAATTCTTTATTTCATTCTAAATAAACATTCTTTTAAAATGAACAATGAAGAAGATGGTTTGCCAAATCTTGCAAATAAAAAAATAGCTTTTATTTAAAAAACGTTGAATTTAAAAAAATAAAAGTTTATCCTATAATTATTAAAATTTTAAGGCCAACAATTTATTCTAAACAAACATTGCTCAAAGTCAATAATTAAAAACTTTAATGACACAACAACACCACTTTTTTGCCATTTTCCGAAAAGTAAACCATATATAGGGCTTCGCCACTACGTTCTCGCGCTCGATAATAATGAAAACAAATGAACGCAATATGTCATTAATAATAATAGAAATGAATGAAAATAATATGTTGATAATTTTAATTATAATAATAATAATGGTGATGAAAACAAATAAACACAATATGTTAATAATAATAATAAAAATAAACGAACAAAATATATTACTAATATTAATAATAATAATAACGATGAAAACAAATAAACAAATGTTAATAATAATGATAAAAACAAATGAAAAACATGTGTTAATAATAATGATTAAAAGAAATGAACAAAATATGTTACAAATATTAATAATAATAATAATACTAAAAAACAGACAACATATGATAATAATAATAATAAATGAAAAAAATGTTATTAATAATAATAATAATACTAAAAAAACAGACAACATGATAATAATAATAATAAATGAAAAAAAAATGTTATTAATAATAATAAAAATAAATGAACAAAATATGTTATTTATGCGCACGCAGATAATTTTTATTTTTATTATACTAAACAAAAATTATTTTTTATTTTTTTTGAACATGTTTCTGATTTCTTTTATCATTTAATATTGCATCATATTTAGTGCATTTAGTAGTTCAATTTTGGAGTATTTAGATACCGTTTTAGATCTTAACGAATGGATTAAATGAACACTTTTCAACAGAACAAATGTTTTGTAATATTGATATAAAACTGAATTGATTGTAAGAAGAAAACAAATTTTTAATTACCTCATCATTTTTTCGATAGAATGATCATTTCATTTTTCTTCAAAAAAATGTAGAAGCCTTAACAATTGTTTTATTTCTTGTTTTTAAACAGAACAAAATGTTAAGAAATCTCATAAGAAATTGTTGGTTCGTTATTATTATTTTTCTTACAACTAATTAAGTTACTTACGTCATTGTATCTCTTTCAAGAATAATGATAACTTTGAAGAAAAGACAGTAATATTTTTATTTGAACAGCATTATATTTACAATCATACATTATATAATAGTCGAGTTCGGCGATAAACCAGTCTTATATAGCCAAAAACTTATTTTTGATAAACTCATTGTTTTATACTTTTTTATATGTACATACATTGCAAAACGGCCATACAAAATAATTCAGAGGAAATGCAATCAGTCTTCAATAAACATATGTTTAAATAAGGACAGAGAGAGAGCAAGGCGCATCTCCAGCGGTAGACAACTCCAATGGTGATATGAGTAATAAGAGGGCAAGGTTATGCTTATCAGTGGTGGTCTAGGGGCCAGGTTGTCTTTTCTGAGGTTGCAATTATTCACAATACTGAAAACAAAATAATCCTCAGTATTGAGGAAAACCATTAAATGATTTTAAAAAAAAAAACACATTTAAAGTATACATTAATATCGTGCAATTTTGAAAACCTTAAAAATATGAAATCATTATTAGTATGCTGAAAACTAGATCGCCATATCATTGTCCTTATGTTGCTTCTTGGTAAATTTCCAAGAGGTTTTGGTACTGTATGTGTGGCTCAACCCCAGATCTTAGGCAATTTCGAGACAATGAATTTCTAGTAACAGATAACATTCCTTTATATTTATTAAACATGCTAACTAGCGTTTTGGCGTGATCATGCCAAGTAAGGCGATCATTTATAGTTAAACCCAATAAATACATTTTATTTATCTTGTTCAATGTTTGGTTGTTGATTATTACTGAGTCAATAATAATTGCCATTTTTTGCGGGGTTTAATAATCGTTTAATGAAATGTTTTAATATTTAAGGTTAATTTATTTGTTATAGTCATCTGTGCACAATTCCAAATTAAACATTTACATTATGAATTAATTCATGAATATTAATATCAGACTTGTATAAACATGTATCGTCTGTTAATAATAGTGGATTCAGATTCACTACATAGTTAACTATATCATTAATACAAATATTAAATAGTGGAAGACACACATATAAACTCTTGTGGTATTGCTTGATTATATTTTAGTTATGATAATAGTAATCACTTATACCTTTTGACGTTTTTCTTTTAATTTCCTCCATTCTTTATTCATTGATCTCAAGGAGTTATTGTAAGATAAAATAAATTTGACTAAACAATATCAGTAATATATGAATGAATGAATGTTGAGCTTTTGCTGGTCTGTGTTGTATGAAGTATTTCTGTCAATTATTTCTTTTAATGCTGTTTCGTCTATTTTGTAATTCATGTGGAATTGGTTTTCATAGTATAAGTGTATTTGGTTTGATGGTTCATTGTTATCTGGGGGTCTGGTGTCAAATTTTCTATCTATGAATTTCTTTATGTGACTGTCTATTAATGTATTGGTGTAGTTGTTGTTTATGAGAGTTTGTTTTATTCTAATTAATTCTGTGTGGAAATCCTGCCAGTTTGTGTTTATTTTGTATGCTCTGTTGAGGAAGTTAGATATTACACTGGTTTTGTATTTTGTTGCTGTGTCACTTTCGCCATTCAGACAATGTCCATTATCAGTCATTTTGCGGTATAAAGTTGTTTTAAAGTCTATGTGTGTACTGTCGATATTTACGTCAAGGAATGGGAGTCTGTTATTTACGTTCATTTCATATGTCAGTTTAAGGCATGTATGTCCTTCAAAGTCAGTCTTTAATTGTTGTATGATGTCTTCATTGTCAGTTTAAGGCATGTATGTCCTTCAAAGTCAGTCTTTAATTGTTGTATGGTGTCTTCACTGTCTGTTTGAGGAAAATGTCGTCGACGTATCTGGTGTATATGTTGATTTTTTCTGTGTGTCTTTCTATGATTTGTTTTTCATAAAAGCTCATATAAAAGTTAGCAAATATGCCACCCAATAATTGACCCATGGCTACACCATTTTTCTGAATGTACATTTTCCCATCAGGTGTTGTAAAGAGTGCTTCCTTGGTACATATTTCCAGAAGTTGTTTCAGCAGGTTTCTTGGCATCTTGGGTGCAGGTAAGGTAGGATGACTGTAGGCGTGGTTGAGTATCATTTCAATTGTGTCGTCGATTAGTACATTTCTGTACAATTTCCTTAATTAGTTTCGCTAGAGTCATCTAGCATGTTCACAAGGGAGTTATATTAATAAAATGGTTTACAGGTATAAATTTACAGAAGTGAATGTTGCTAGATGACTCTAGCGAAACTAGTTAAAGAAATAAACAATAACAATGACGTTTGTCAACCTCATTATCAACTTGCCTCATAATCAAAAACAGTTATTAAGAAAACTTGAAAAGGCCTAAAGAAATTTAATAAACTGCAAATATACAATAATATTTAACAAAACGCGTCTAAAAGAAAATATTTATCCGCGATACACACTGTAAACACCTGACTAACTTTGTAGGTCTAAATTAGTCAAAATTTAGTCAAATACTAGTCTTATAATAGTTATATTCATAAAATAGTCAATTTGATGATGTCAAATCTCTACATTTTCAAAATTTAGTTTGTATGACCAACTTTTTTGTTAGCTTATTAGATGCTCAATAATATGTAAGGCCGCGTAACGTTAAAATCTAAGCAAGCGTGCGTATATTTCTAATGTTTGTTATTATCACAAGCCCTTGTTTGAAGACAGACTTACTTATGTCATTAACATACATTTTTATACAGGTGAGCACAAATCTAAAAATATGCTTGTAATTTAGTTAATACTGAATTCAACATTAATGCTATAAATGTATTCAACATTGTTTGTAAATACTTTGGGCCTAATCCTGGCATGGTAATGAGCTTAAGAAAATATGGACAAAAAAGTAATGTGCCAAATGCTATTTTCAGGGTGTCTAAAAGATGTTTAATATATTATTAATTGTTTAATAAACCAATTAGACATTAGATTTTCATGAAATAGTTTTTATCAATAAGTTTTAGCAATCTTCTAGTTTAAGGGTGGTAATGAATCTGCTGAAAATATTTAGCTTTCCATATTATTCATAATAACAATGTAGCTCCTATTTATATATTTATGTAAATATCTGAATATGTGGCACCATAGGAACTCACAAATCAGAACCTAACCTGAATTTTACATATGTACATAAAATGTATTACCACCACTAAACTGGAATAATACTTAGATGCTTATACCCAAATGAAAAAAATGGTCAACCTGATTTTTTTACATAAAATTGAATCTAAAGCGGTTTTTTAAACAAATGTGTGAGTTCTTGAATTGATTGATCTTATTTGGAACATTGCAAGAAAGTACTCTCAACTAAAGGAAACTTGTATGAGAGTTGGTATAGGTTGTGTCTACATAAATTCACATAGTATCTAAACTAGGACTATGACCAGGAAGGCACCATTAATGGTGAGTTCATCATTAATTAAATTACAAACATTTTGTCAGTTTTTACTCATCTTTTGAAATATTTTTTTTAATGACTTATAGCTTCTATAAGTCTGTTTTCAAATATGTAGACATGCATAGCGGGGTTATGTACCATTATTGGTTTTGTATGTTTGTACAAACAAATAAAATATAAGAAGTATATCATATATTTTAAAATTGTTTTATTCACCAATAATATTATACATAAGGTTAGGCACACAGACTAATCTCGGACTAGTTTTTATCTATAAAATAGTCAACATGACTAATTAAGGTTAGTTACAATGACTATTTTTTCCGAAAAATTAGTCATCTTGACTAAGTTCTTATGAAAATATTAGTCACCTTAGTCAAATATTAGTCAAAATTGACATCATCGTATTCACTAAATTATGTAGTCCATATGATTAATATATGTTATTCATTCATTGTAAAGAAGTTTTTGAGACCACTTAAAGTGTTAGCTAATTATTCAGTGAATTAATTGAAGCTTTGAATGTTCTCTTCAATGTTAACAAACTCTGAGGGGAGACAAAATCCTCAGTAACAGAGTTCACCAAGTTGCCTCTGCCTTTGATATCCACAGGCCATTGCTTTATCTGCCCTGTTGAGTGTTCCTTCACTATGGAGATTTTTCTACATTAATTCCTATGGAGGTTTTTCTTCATTAATTCCTATGGAAATTTTTCTTCACTAATTCCTATGGAGATTTTTCTTCACTATTTCCTATGGAGATTTTTCTCCATTAATTTCTATGGAGGTTTTTATCCACTATTTCCTATGGAGATTTTTGTGGCAAAAACCCTAAAGCATTGTCTTGCTAGGGTGTTATCAGTATCCAATCATCTATACCGTCAATGGTTCTTTTTATCATTTTTCGTAATCATCATATGGGAGGTTTTAGTTCTTTTTTAAAGGTTCTTCAACATTTAGTTCTATGCAGAAAATATTTTATTAAGAGAACTACGAATTATTTTTGTTATTATTGTATTGTTATTGAATAATACATATTTGTATTATTATTATTGCATACTACATATTTGTATTATTATTATTATTGCATAATAAATATTATTATTGTTGCATAATACATATTATTATTATTATTATCACACAAATGTGTTGACACAAAAAAAGATATTTGAAAGGTAATAATTGATCTAAATATAGAAATATTTTTTTCTTTTGTTATAAAGTTTAAATTAATTTTATTTTATTTCTTATTCCTTCTTTATTCATCTCTTCCCTTCATTTATTTACTTTGAACAATTTAATGTATATGTTTTGAAAATAAATAAATGTGTATTTGTATATGTATATGTATATGTGTATATATATGAGTATATATATGAGTATATATATGTATATGTGTGTATATGTGTGTATATATGAGTATATGTATATATATGAGTATATGTGTATGGTATGTATGTATATACAACCAGATGACATTAGCTGGTTTTATGTAATGTAAATGTGGTTTCTAGTGTAGCTACATGAAAGAAAAATGTTCTGTGAATTGGAAGTTTGCACCGCCGCTAGTTTTTTGTACGCTAATTTTTTTGACCGAAGTTTTCTTTTTATTTCCTGACGATGCTATAGTGTGAACAAGTTCCGTTTGTTTATGTATGCATGCTTTATGCCTTACCAGAGTCCTACTGTTTTATTTTATTTTATATATTTTGTTTCATTTATTTTATTTTATACATTTTGTTTCATTTATTTTGTTTTGTTTTGAGTGAATAAAATATGACGGAGGAACATTTGGTGTGGCACCTGTAGCAGGTCTCCCCTTCGTTTCATTTACATTAATCTGCAGAATAAATTCCGTTTTGTTGACGTGCAACAAATATTAATTTTCAGCATTTAAATTTATTTTTCGCATTCCAAGTTAATTTTTTCAATTACAGTTCGTTATTCGCATTAAACTGTATTTATTTATTCGGGGGAAATTTAACATTGTTCCATTGTGGTTATAATTTTTAATGATCTATATTCATTATAATGTAAAAAGGTTAAAACAAATACAAATAAAAATATTTGTAGCAGTGTAACTAATGGTACAACATGTAAAAAATAATTTATATTTTTGAATCGATAACGTTTTTGTTGAACATGTTATTTCATAAAGCATTTAAACTTGCATTTATATATTGGGTAATTTCACATAAAAATCACATATCGTCCGTTATATAATGCTAGTAATAAATATTTAAGAACACAGACTTTAATACTATTAATAATAGTCTTGCATTGTATTTCCATTTTTGTAATGATGTTGGAAAAAATCGATTGTGTTTCAACGCACAAGTGTTGGTGATTTAAAATGTTTGACAGTGATGATGTTATTCACCAGAACGTTCCAACTTTTCCACCAACAGTTGTTACTTTTTTGCCCAATGATTGACTTACGAATAGAAAATTACGCGTGAAACAAACAAAAGTTTGGGTCAAACACGATGTTAATCCTTGATTTTAATGCAGTTTCAATTGCATGGCAATCGTTATTCAAGGACATGTTTAGCTAATGTACAAAATGATCGATATAGTTAAACCACCAATGTGAATATTTCTAATCCTGGGGAAACCTTTCATAGGATCAGAATTTAGAAGAAAGTTTGAAAATCTGGTCAGGGACTTGTACTATAGCCCAATAAATAAAGGTCTCGTTCAATTGAACAATTATTTGAAATATAAAAGTTTAAATTGTTCAATCAACTTCACAAATTAAATGTAAAAATGTTTAATTTGATTGCTTACAACCAACAAAATAAATTAAAACTACTCTTGCATAGTTCTTAGTTGCCAAGGACTCTAGTTGATGGATCGACAATAGCACAAGTGAGGCAACACGCTCAATTAACATGGAGCTTACCTCACTTGTGCTATTGTCGATCCATTTATTGGGCGATAGTACAACTCGAAGATTTTGAGATGTTAAATTCTCAATAGCTGGAATGGAATAATCTAACAAAACAGGAGTGTTGGTCTACCATTTTTAGGTGCAGGTGTTGAACAAGTGTGGCTTCGGTGTAACTAGTTTTATTATCTTTGTTATTACAGTAAACAAAATAAAATCAACTTTTCAAAAAATGATCATTTCGGTGATAAAAATAATTGTCTTTATATTGCGTAATTCTTTTATTATTTTGTAGCTTCTCGTCGTTGGTGTTTAATTTCTAACTATTTTCAATTTTGTTTCACAAGACGCACTTTAGTTGGTTTTGTTGGTATGGTATTGAACTGCAAAGTTCGGATGTAAGTTAATTTCTATGGACATGTTTTTGAGGCAAATAATTTAGTTCTTCTTACGAGCCGAAAAAATGTTCCTGGTGAACATCTCGAAGTTAATACAATCGGTAAGAGGACAATTTTCGAATAATCTGAATGAATTTAGACGAACAATACCATGTTCCAGATCTCGTCATCGATGACCAATGCCTTAGAGAAGCTAAATAAAGCTTCGGTTGACTCATCCGTCCACAAATTTATTTTATTTATTAAACAAAATTTTTCGCTGCCTTAAAAGGCGAACCTGTGCAACGGCGGTGAATCATTTCGGTGGGAATTTCTGACCCCTTTTGTCACACATTCAGAGACATTTTTGTCACACATTCAGAGACGACATTTTTGTCACACATTCAGAGACGACATTTTTGTCACACATTCAGAGACGACATTTTTGTCACACATTCAGAGTCGACATTTTTGTCACACATTCAGAGGTGACATTTTTGTGAAACTTCAGAGACGACATTTTTGGCCGCAATTAAAAGTGGCTTCGGGCAACTTTGATCCCAGGGCATCAATTATCCCTGGCCAGACCCGCCACACTTGGGCCGCTGTCCACATTCGTGACTGCGTCTCTTTTGGCGCAAAGGAAGACCTCCGCAACATCGAGCTCCGACGTGGACTTGGGTACGAGTCTCTTCATCATTATTGTTGTTTCGAATCCACATGTGTTGGAAAAGTGTAATCAACCGATGTATTAATGATAGCGTTGTTTTTCGTTTTCATTTCACTCACCAAAAACGGATCTAAAAACAAGTGTACTTGAATATAAATCATTTTTATTATAGAAGTCATTGTTCAAATTGCCATTTTTTTAAATTTTAAATAAGATGTATATAATTTTATTTTAGTTGCAGTATTTCGATTTTTCATCATTCTATTTTTGAATTAGTAAACTGACTTGTTAAAAACATAAAATCAAAATTTTGAATGTAAGTAATGTTTTTTCGTTAATAAATGCACGTTTGTTACAAAATATAGAATACAAATTTTGAATTCAAGTAATAATATTACACTATTGTGGGAGGACGGACGGATATTATAGTTTACGTGATCACAATTACATGATAAGAACGCCTCTTCGGGATAACTCTGATGAATTGTTTGTTTTTTGACCTCCTTGAATAAGTGTTTGTTGACATCATCGGATATCAAGAACACTCCACTCAAGTTAACTTCGCTAAAATTTTACTTTGAAATGAAGTTTTTTCGTTCTATGGAAAATGTTTTCTATTTTCATGACAAATGGTTAACATAATTAAGATTGTTTTAGGGTCATTTACATTGACACAATTATTTATTTTATTCGCCAAGGTGGTTTACTAAAAATATGCTTCAGTTGTAGGAGTTAAATTTGAAATCAATGCAAGCATACATCTGATGTGAGTATTATATAAATATATATCAAGTTAACACTCCAAAAAGGTTGATAGTAACAAAGCCTTTATCAATGTCTTATACAAAGTTTGAATTTTTTCTCACAGGTCATATGATACCTAAAAATACAAAACAATTCATCTTTCAAGAGTAAATAAATAATTTATAATGATAATTTTTTGTCTACATAAAACTATTTTAAATGTAGAATTTGCTTATTTAATTATGTATACAAAAATAGTTGATAATTATATATACTAAATAGTTTAGCTTACTAGTTCGATTTCCTATAACTATGCACCCATGTATGTTTTCTTTGCAGTCTGTATGTTAATTGTTTTTTTTTAAATTAACTAAAAGTATATGAAATCAAATACCTCGCCTTTCTTATTTATTTGTTAGGTAAATTACAAAAAGTGAAAGCGTTTCAATAATGTAAAATCTGAAAACTAAATAACCAAACTAGTGTTTGAACATGATGTATGAATTAATCATTTTAAATGTATGAATCAATTGTATTAAATGTATGAATGAATCATTTTAAATGTATGAATTAATTGTATTAAGTGTATCAATCAATTGTATTAAATGTATGAATCAACTGTATTACATGTATGAATAAATTGTATTACATGTATGAATAAATTGTATTACATGTATGAATCAATTGTATTACATGTATGAATCAATTGTATTAAATGTATGAATCAATTGTATTAAATGTATGAATCAATTGTATTAACTGTATGAATCAATTGTATTAAATGTATGAATCAATTGTATTAAATGTATGAATCAATTGTATTACACGTATGAATCAATTGTATTAAATGTATGAATCAATTGTATTACACCTATGAATCAATTGTATTACACGTATGAATCAATTGTATTACACGTATGAATCAATTGTATTAAATGTATGAATCAATTGTATTACATTTCTTGATCAATTGTATTACACCTATGAATCAATTGTATTAAATGTATGAATCAATTGTTTTAGATGCTTTGATAAATATCAAATGATGTTTTGTAATTTTATACCGAAAAATCTTTGTATTTTTTGTCATAATTTTTTTGTTAGATTCTCGCAGATTCATTCAAATGGGTCTCAAACGAACCGACTTGTGACAAAAAGTTGCAGCACGATCGGATGCCTTTGTAACGCGATCTTTTATTTTAGGCCGAGGGAAACAATGTCAAGAATTTGACCTTCTCGTGAGGTTCAGTTTGCCCATTATGGCTCGCATCCTCTCTCGAGTTGGATAACGTCCGCCTCACGCCACTCTACCCTCGAGATCCCCGGCCACTCAGCCTTTGTGTGCTCTACTTTATTTTTGATAGTTTTTAAATATTTTTATTCCACCTTAAAGTGTTCCTTTTAATATTAGAATGTATTGCAATCATTATTTCTCGAGTCTTTTAAAATAGGGGCAAGCGTGACCACCTTCTGAAATATATATTTCAAATGTGATTTTTTTCACAAAAGCTTTCGGAAAGTAGATGGTTTGACAATTTGAAATCCAAAATTATCGGAATTTTATTTAGGTCATTTTTAATCTTGAACAATTGAATTTTTGTATAATTTTAAACCTAAAATCATATAAATATATATATATACATCTCAAAATATTTGTATATTTCAGTATATATTTGTATACATATATTTAAATATATATACATACAGTATGTTCAAGTAAATATATATACATATATTAAAGTATATATATATATAGTCAACGGCCTTGGCCGCGTTGAAACACCGCTTCCCGTATGATCAGCGAAGTTAGGCAACGTTGGGTCTGGTT
>JARUHE010300621.1:0-21467 GCA_031471125.1 Archaeomysis grebnitzkii | reverse complement strand
ATGAAAAGAAATAATAATAGTATAGATGATATATAAGCATTCAAGTCATTGTCTAACGCCGACGACGACGCCGACGACGCCGACGACATCGGAAACGTTACGCCTATGTAGAGCTTCGCTACGCACGCTCGACAAAAACTACTGATCACAGAAGTCAGTTGTTACATACTACATTGCTAGGATGTTCAATTTTTGAATATTTCGGATTTAAGAACATCACATTGTTCATCTGAACATCACATTGTTCATCTGAACAACACATTCTATACTTTGAATTTAATTTGATTATGGAATCAAGTTAGTTTAGCTCAAAATATTTGTTAGCCTATTCACTGAAAACACTTTAATAACTTTCTATGTCTAGGATAGTCAAAATTGACATCAAATTGACTAACCTTTGTTAACAGTGCATACTTTTTGTTGATTCAATCAATTTTTTTGTGGTGCAATAAAAATTGTACCACATTGTACCAACCACAAGAAAGTTGATTAAATCAACAAAAAGTGTATACTATTAACAAAGGTTAGTCAATTTGATGATTTCAATTTGTATTACCTAACACATAAAAAGTATGTCTAATGTTTTTAGTGTATCCATTATTTCGATCAAAGATTGAACATGAATGATTTCAAATTGCAAATGTATAACAATGATAATTTCCTAAAAATAATGTTGTATACGATTTTTCAATATAAAAACATTTATGGAAAATCAGAATACATAACAAAAAATGTGGACCCAAGAGGAATATCACTGTCGAAACAGTGGACAATGAAATCTACATCATTGAGTAATCAAATTCCTTTTTGTAGATAGAAAATCTCCATATTTGGAAAAAAGAAAAATTGAATTAATCCATTGTATAAACTTTTACTTTACCATTATAGAAACAAAATCAGTTTTGTTTATGTTCATTATTATTAAAGATACAACTATTATTCCCATTGTTATTATTGTTTTATTGTTGTTATTACTACAGAAACACAATACATAATGTAAATAACAACAATATTATCATTTTAAAACAATAGGTAGCTCAATAGTCAACATTGTATGTGAATTGATAAATAGGTTTCCAATGCATCATTTCAGTGTTTATTAATTATTGTGTCACCATAGCATATATTAACGAAATCAAACGTTGCCTAACTTCGTATTGACCAAATGTTGAAGGGAACAGTTCAACATTATTTGGAAAAGTCGACGCCAAACTTATGTTATTGTGGATTAATTTAAACCCTTAACACATTGTTTTAAACCTAGACAATAGCACAAGTGAGGTAAGCTCTATGTTATTTGAATGTGGGTTACCTCACTTGTGATACTGTCGATCCATATAGTGTTTACACAACCATATTACTCTCATAAAATAAGAACTGTTATCAATAGTATATCTAATGTATTTCAATCATTATGGAAACATCCACATGTTGAAGATTCGAATTATTCATCCAATGATTAAGATGGAAAAAACACTGCATGCGGTCAATATGATTAAGAATCCTCAATCCTAGTCAACCAACCATGGTCACGGTCGCAGCGACAAAATAGTATAAAAATATCAGACTGAATCAAACGAAATAAAAGTTGACCTAAAACGGGCAACGCAAAAGCCGAGTGGCGAAGATCGGTGGAAATCATGTGATTAAGATGCGAAAATTACACCGACGTTAATTGGTTAATGCAGATGCGTTGCGACTTAATGAAACTCTGGAAAATGGAATTATTTTCTGCCCAAACACTTTTATTTATTTCAATTGAAATACAATTCATGCACTGCAACTAAAGTAATTCGGCAATGGTAACTCCAATGGCTGATTAATCGACTGAGCATTCGAAATATTTTCACTCCTTTCAGCCTTGCTTTTCCATTACATTTCCCGGCAATCTAATTTTTATGTTCTAGGGTTGAACTATATGTGGAAGGTCTTGTCGTGCTGGCCCTCGACGAATATGGTTGGGGAAATATATAAATTGGCATAATCACAATATTAACATACGTATCCTACATTATAATACAATACTGTATCTGCAAAAATAAAATATATTTAAAAACTTTTCATCAATTAAAAAAGTCTTAAATTAAATGATCTATAAACACGAGTTTTCAGACACTTGTACAATTTGTTTCAAGTAAACCGATAAAAAAGACATAAATTATTTATTAGATCTTAATTCTCATGGTTGAACAACCACAAAACTAAAAATAAACTTTAAAGTTTAAAAAAATAACATAAATGTCGGATTTCATAGAAAGTTAAATTACTCAACCACTGCACGCTTTAATGGGACTTAATTATGGTGATCAGAAAACTTTGACAATTCCAAGAATTGCAATTTTCACCGGGAAAAACTTTTTAATATTATTTTTGCATACAAAATGTAATGAAATGTTCACTACTGCTACCGTCAAAATTTTAAGGCTACTTTCCCCACTGATATAATGAAGCCTTTTTACGTGTGCAATTGACATGTTAAGCTCTAAATTAATGACACGTTAATTGTATGAAAAAAGGTGCAGAAACACTTTTGTAACTCAAACTCCATTGGACAAGCTTAAGCAACACATTTAAATAAGGTTAAAAGATGATTAATTCAATGAACAATTCAAACATATTTAACGAACCACTTGCCGATTGAAGGAAAACACGTGAAGAGATCCAAAAAAGAACTTTTCAACGAAATATTGCATTGCAACGGTTTTTGCATACCAAATATTTGTCAAAGAAACTCAAAAATTTTGAAATGAAACTTATTTTTCGGGAAATTTATACTCGCTTGAGTCATGATTGTTTCAAAAACTATTTAATGATAACTTGACGCGAACTTAAACACCATGAAAATGAAAATATAAATCTGAAAATATGTTCAGCTTAAGTAAAAACAGATTAAGTGGCACTGCGTCGAACCAGATTGAACGGCACTGAGTAAAAACAGATTAAGTGGCACTGAGTAAAAACAGATTAAGTGGCACTGAGTAAAAACAGATTAAGTGGCACTGAGTTAAAACAGATTAAGTGGCTCTGAGTCGAAATCGAAACTGGGAAAACGTAAAAACGAAAACCTTGAGCAATCACAAGAATTTTTTATCTTCGATGTTATTTAGATCGAAGACAAGCAGAGCCACCTGGACGCTTGTCTGCTCCACCTGTTGCTTAATCTCTGATCTTCGGATTAAAGACACCGACGTCAACAACGTCGACGACAATTTTGTTTACATGTAAGAGGCAAAAGCATTTTGTGAATCCGATCTATTTTTCACCAAATTCTCAGAAATGTTTGTACACTTATCTCAGTTGTTTTGATCGGTGGTAGTTGTAGTAGAAGTGGTAGTTTGGTATTGACAAATAAGTTTGATACAATTATTATCTTTGTGCAATTAATTAAATAGAATTCTACGAAAGGGGACGTTATGAGAACATGTTCTGGTGGGGATGCACGGCAGTTGAGGAACATTAACTTCAATGTTCGATTCGAATCACTCGTGCCATGCATGAAGGATTGTTTTCAATGTTAACTTCAATACATCTTAATCAATCTTAGGATGATCTTTAAAGGGACAAAATGGTCTTAAGACAATCTGACAAATTGAAATTATTTTTTCAACATAAAATTATTCAATATTTAAAGCAAAACTAGGTCTATGAACACCGGATTGAATACTTAAGGAAATAGAATCAAAATAATTGCATACAGTAAATAAATATAAAACTAAGGCAAATAACGATGTTATCACGTCAATTATTGTTATTGATTAATTCTTTATTTTAAAGACCAGTCAACAAACAAACATTTATCCAAAGATCAGAAAGGGATTTGTTGTTGTTTACATCACGTTTGTTTTGGCTTGAAAATAGGCGCCTATTTTCAAGTAATTTGTGTCTCTCAATCGACAAACAATTCTCGAAATTCTTACAATTGGCAAAATAATTCCATCTCTTTGATTCAAGTTCGGTGAGTGGGACGAAAAACATTTTAAAACATTCGAGACAAAAGCAAAGTTGTTTATATTGTTTTAAGGTTGTTGGCGTTTGATATCATTACTAATTCTTACGCTCGTTTTTATGTTTGTTGTACGAGCTGTTATAACTAAGCTTTACGGCTGCTTTTTGTTATCTTTATTGTTTTAAAGTTTATGATTTTGTTGTTATTACTGAGTTGTACGGTTGTTTTATTGTTTTTAAAGTTGTTGTTTGAGCTGGGGTTACTTTGTAAGGTTGTTTTTATTATTAATAATTTTATGGTTGTTTTTGTTAGTTTTGATAAGGCTGTTGTTGTGATGTAAATTGATAAACTATGATACATGTCAAACATAACACTACGTGGATAATTTTATACATCAACTTGAATTAATGAGAATCGAATAAGTTTTAATCGATCAAAACAATTATTTAAATACAATGAATTTTTATTTTACAACACTAGCTATACTAATCCTAATAATATCTAGACATATTCCAGGTCACATGAAAGGATAGTCGAAAATGCAATACAACCTCGGTAGCAGCTACATATACAAACAATTATTATTAAACAAACTTTGCTCTTTAACTAAAAAATTAAAAATGGGCTGGATAAAAAAATTAAACAAAAATTGGCTTAAAATATACTTTTTTCAAGTATTATATAAAAAATAAAAATAAAATAATGAAAATAACAATAGTAAAAAAGCAGAATAATATATGCAAATGATTTTTGCAACAAGGTCTCGAAATCAGCTTAAATTTGGAGATTTAAAATTAGCTGCAGAAAAAACGTCACCAACAAATGTGACATTTATGGCGATTATTAAAACCATCAAAATTCATTTCTATTTTTATTCTTTTTATTCGGAAATAAATTCGAGGTTTTGGACATTAATTATTATTTATTGCAATAATGCATGTTTCATTATTCAAATAATTTATTATTATTTATTTTAATCAGTAAAAGTTATTCATATTTTCTCATTCTTGTTGTTAATGCATATTTATTTTTAATTACTATTATTAATAAAAATTTTCAAATTATTCTTACCATTATTAGTTTGCTTAATTATTTTGTTAAATATATTAATGGAAAAACTATTGCCCACACCAACATACGCATTTTAATATACCAATGGTAATAAACAAATTAAAACGGTACAATTAAGCAAACAATCGTTAACTTTAGTTTTATTTGTTGGTTAATTAAGTTAATTGGACGATTACAGAAAACCCAATTAGAGCTTAATTATCATTAAGCTGTTAATTCTCATTTTGAATGCCAAATTTATCGTACGAAACAGACGACACTTTTCTAATCAGAACTGATCACATAAAAATGACATTCGAATTGTTTTCTTGATGTGATAACATCGCTTTGTGTTTTTTGCAATGTGACACTTTGTTCGGAAAATGTCAATAAATAAAGAGGAGGAAAACCTTAATAAACGAAAGCACTATGAAAATAAGTATAATTATTTATACATTCTTTCAATACGTTAATTTCTAGAAAATATTACATGTTTTTTCACATTTAAGCACAGGTAATGCAAGAATAACTTTAACAACTACAATAAAAAATGATCAGAATATGTATCAACTATTAATCTAACTATTAAACTAGTTATTAACTTGACTATTGAACTAGTTAATAACTTAACTATAAACTATCAAACTAGTTATTACCTTAAATATTAATCTAAGCCTGTCACTTATAAAGCCACAGCAATGGAAATAGTTCATTTCTAGACCATGAATGCGAACAACATTTGGTAATGCGCAACAACTAATGTATGAACGAGAGCTCGTAAATAATAACGTTTGAATCGAGGTTAAAAATAGAAGGACAGATACCAGGTAGAATAAATTAAATTTCCATGCCAAATGTATAAACTAAATAAAAACAATTAAGTTTTATTTTCACAAATAACTCTAGTGACATTACTTTTTAAGGTGAAGAATACAACTCAATTATTTATTTAAATGGATGCTTTTGAAAAAAGGCCATTTAAAGAGTGTACTTTTAAAAAACATTTCCTAATGTTAATCACTATGTCCTACAAAAACAAAGACAGAATATAAATTGGATTTGATATATTAAAGCTGGGTACAACACAACACTTCCACCAGGTTAGGTATTTAGCAGCACCCAGTGGCAACCCCCAAAGAGGCAGGCTTGCGATCATCAATTCCAGGTATGGATCACTGGTTGGAGCCAGCCACTGTGCCATAACAACCTCTTGTCCAAATAAGAATAAATTGGTTAACTGATTCATTAACAAAGTTACCAAAACCAAATGATGTGTTGTTTTATTGATGGTAATCAGAATAAATTATTATTGTTAACTAGTACTAACAAATGACAATTATCGGTCAGGACTGGTACAAGTTATGTAGAAAATTGCTATATGTACCAAATAAATCAAATGAGACTTATTTGTTATCTATAACACAAGATACTTCAATGCACGTTGACAATGCCACCACTAAAGATGTTGCCTTTGAAAACTTTTTTCAAAAGTAACATCCCTAGTAACAGCATAACTATATCAACCAGCATATTTGTATGAAATAAACATGTTTAATAGTGTTCCAATTTTGTTATGAAAAACTATTTCGAATAGATGTAATAAGAAATTTGAATTACAAATTATTTGCATTTGTAATATAAAAAAAAACAACAAAACATCAAAAGCAACCTTCATTATTTTTATGTTTTAATCTTATCTTAGCTTCATTAGTCACACAAAACGTTTATTTATATCTGCCATTTCGACGCAAGAGACGTTTTATCAAGATAAGCACAACTGATCAGTCATTGAGGTTAGCCTTAGAGATCTGCTTTAAGTCTGTGCATGTGTGTCGGAAAGACTAAAATACATATTCAGAACAATCCATACAGGCACAATAGAAGTTTTTATTAAATAATACAACATTCTACTTAAAACCAGAACGTCATCAATATAATTCGAGTTTGGTTTTATTTTAAAATCCTGAAGCTATTTTACTTATCATGTTGCAATTGAAGATCAAAATAAATTCAAGGTTGTTCCTATTCTCTACTGGGTATCGATGATATCAATAGCCTGGTGTTCACTTTATAGTACTGGATTTCGAAAGAATAAGCCACATCAGCTTAGTTGATGTGTATAGCCAAACAATATGGCCAACATATGAAAAGACAACGACTGGTTGCTTCATATTTCAAAACATGTGAAGAGGACAGCCAACTCACGTTCAAGGTTCTTTATCAACCATCATGATTTAGTTATTCCTGGTACAACTCAAGTTTACAAAAAGATAAGTATCGTTTCAAGAAATCCAGAAATCCATGTATGCTAACTACCCACCCAGCACTGTAATCATAGCAATACTTTTTAGCTACTTTTAATGAAAGACTAAACTGAAATAATCCGAGGAATTTACGTCATCAAACTGATGAAGAACAACACGTTTACAAACATTCCAAACAAATCAATAAAAATATAAACAATCCGTGGAAAAGTTTTTACACATTAAATGTGTAGTACATGACGCATGTGAAAACAATACGAGATATATTTGAGTTTATGTTCTGATGGTATTTTTATAGTTTTACAAAGTATCAAACACTGATGTATAGGACTTGGTTGAACAATGCTAATTTATTTATACTCAATTATTGTACATTTTGAAGCAAAACCATAAATACTAAACAATTCGGACAGTGATAAAACCATCGAAAAAATTCTTAGGGTAAAACATTAATCTATAGGAATGTATTTATAGTACACATTGGCTATGTTAACATCTTTTAATTCAAGCTATAGTGAATTATTTGTACGACTTGGCGTGTGAAAAATCCATTATTTAGACGAGGGTGACATAATTTCTATTTAGGAAGAGACTGATACAAAGCATGAAAGGATCGACATTTTACTTGTGTTTTTGATGCTGGGTCACGTAACCGACAGATGTCAGAATTAATGCGAAACATTTTTGTTGACAAACAAGTCGAGATGAAAAATGTCTTTAATGAAATATGATTAATATTTTCAAATTTAAAGTGTTTCTTTGCATA
The DNA here is from genome assembly GCA_031471125.1 of Archaeomysis grebnitzkii. Classification (NCBI taxonomy): domain Eukaryota; kingdom Metazoa; phylum Arthropoda; class Malacostraca; order Mysida; family Mysidae; genus Archaeomysis; species Archaeomysis grebnitzkii. Next base: position 13,441 of record JARUHE010300621.1, on the reverse strand, counting down.
TTGTACTTTTTCACACAACATTAGTACAAAAACTATACTGTGATTATTGGAAAATTTTCCATAAAACAAGTGTTGTTTTTAACGTCATTTCTACGTACTATAGTACTTCTAACACTAGTCAGAGGCTAATGGGTCGACCATTCTATATGTTCCACTTTCTTTATTCTTTGTGACTTATCTCAGAATTTTTTCAAAATAAAATGCAACGAAAAACGTTGAATGGAGACAGCTAAAAAAAATAGAGAATACAGACAAATGTTTTTGTGTAAATATTTTAGTATTGTGACTCGAGTGCCAAAAACAACATAACTTACAGGACAGATCAAAGTAAGTAAGAACAAAATCTTAAATAAATACTATTGAGGATTAGGTTATCTGAACTGGTTTTTGATATTTAGCCAACATTGAAAATAAAATATTGTTGAACCATAACATAACAATATTACTTATTAAATATATTATATTTCACTCAATTATTTTATACATATCAACAATATATAATACAATAAATTAATCATTTTAATACTTGAAGTGTTTCAAGTTTTTCTATAGAACAAAAACAAAATATTGTTCGTAGAAGTTTGATCATTCACAAAATATTTTCATCAGTTAAAACATATAGTTCTCTAGTTTATTAGAAAAAAATAACTTTCTCTATATATTTTAACAATTAGAATCACTTTAACCAAATCACTAAAATATGATTTTGCCTCTGCAACTTTTTTCAAGTAAAACTTTGACATTTTATCATAAATTTTAAAATAAATATTAGAGGCAAATTTTCTGAACTTTATACATTCACTGATATCACAAATCACGGGCTTTAATTATACGAAGGGAATGTGAAACACAATTATTCGAAATAAAATGTCCGTACTAAAAAGTGAGTGTTGAACATACGGGGGAATTAAGAAAACTGAAACATAACTAGGAGAGAGAGAAGTTGTGAGAGAGAAAGTCCCGTGGCACCATTAGACAAGTGGATAGATCTCAGTGCCAGAAACTTCAATGTCAACATGGCGGACCAGCTCGTAATTTTCGATATACTTTGCGGGATTTCTTGACGGGCTTTTTTTGGCTTTTGCAATTTCATGAATATGAAAGAAGGACTCAATAGCTACACATTTGAGAAGGTAATGATAACGTATTCTGGGTTACGGTATGTCCTAGTCTACCGATTCTAAACACATTGTTTCTAAAAATATATGGAGAGCACTCTTTAATACGCCAAACAAACATACAACACAAGTCAACGAGTCAACTAACTCTAGAATCAAAAAGACGGAAGTAACTAAATTAAACAATTAAAAAAGTACAAATGTTTATTTTATTCAGATGAAGGAGATCTATTTTTTTATCAGGAACAACGAGGAATCTTCAATTTTGTATTTATTTAAGGTTCATTTTTTCCTATATAGAAAATTTATGAAAGCATTTTGGGATGGAAAATTGGGTGGAAGCAATTCAACCTTATCGATTTAACGAAAACTAATTTATTTGTATAATGAAATCATCTCCAAATATGTGAAACAATCATCAAAGTTCACTGTTCATTGAAAGACAAATTATTTCACAGGAACTAACTGACAACTGGAAGAAGCTGATCCCAGAGGAAAGAAGTTGTTCATTAACTGTTAACCTAAATTCAAAAGTTTTGCAACAAAAGTTGGGAGTCAATATTTCACAACCATTGTTAACGATACATACAATAAAACAAGTATTTTTCTTATACATATTTATCGATTCAAGGAGCTTAAATTCTAACATAAAAGATGAACTACACTACGAGTCAAAATTTAACTGAACATTTCAAAATAAAGAAATTAAACCTAAATAAAATGGCGTTCAAATCTTAAGAAAACCTCTAAAAAAAGGTAACGACAATACCCATCAATCGGGTCTGTACTGGACAATAAACAATCCTCAAATACCAATTAATGCATCAACAAACTGCCATTAAAAAACAACATAAACCAATCCAAAACAACCCGATGAAAAACCCACCAAACCCGATCTCCGACCCCGCCCGCGTCGGCTATCGCCAGTGACGCAACCTGAACGCCGAGTTGCATTCCTTCAGGGCATCGATTCGCAGCTAGAGTGAAAGTCGCCACAAAGGCCGTTGAAGGAACCAGGCTTTGGCCTGTGGCGCTCAGCGGAAGGCTGTAAATAGTTGGACACTTTAGAAAACAGTTGAAGTGCGGTGACATTCGATGTAAAAAGATTATTTAGTGTTAGTGTCTCTTCACCAAGACACTCGTCATTATTTGGTGAATTGTATAGAACATAAAAGAAATTAACAATTGACAAGTGAAAATTTAATACAAAATAACCTTGTTGTAATTTATGTTTCTTCCGTTATGGTGTTATTATACAATTAAAATATTATTATTATAAAGATTACAATTGTTTGTATAATCATTAGAAGATTAATTATTATCATTACTTATTGAAATTGATAATATCATTATTATTACTAACACTTAATATCAATTACAGTATTACTATGATCAATATAATAGTATTGAATTGTGCATTATTATATTACTATTGAATCATTTTATTATCATTGCACATAACATTACTGTATGATTATTGCATTTATCATTCACACCTACTTAATTATAGATTTGGATTTTCTTGGAACAGTCCTTGTATTGTCAAGTTGTAATTCACTTGAATTATTCTCGATATCAAATTTCACTCAAAAATCGAAAAATAAAATGAATTAAATCCTTTAAAACTGAAAACAACTTTTTTTTGTTTTGGTCATCTCATAGATTTAACCGAATTGGACTTATTAAAACTATGATTATACTTGGATTGATTGATTGATTGATTGATTAGATAAATAAAGTGGCCAATGCAATGCCCAGCGCTGCACCCGGAGGGTATTCAGCACTTTCAAACAACAATATCGGAACTAAGTAATATAAAAAAGATTAAAAACAGTGCCAATCAAAGCCGATAAAACAGTCCAGTGGACTTTAAAAACTCAACCAATGCATGGATCGGAGCATAAGATTATACTTGGAGAGCGCATATAAACATATTAACGATTTAAAAAGTGTAACAAACTAATTTTAACATTAAAATGTAACTTTTCATTCGCCTTAGAAAATGCGAAAATATTGAATCATCATTAGCATTGGACAAACGTCTAACTTTGCATTCATAGGACTAGTATGATTAACTAGCAACGGGTGGATTACAGTCGAGTGGAAATTTGTGCATGAGGCTTGCAAACCATAACAGGACATACCGATACCAACTTTGTACTAGTATGATAACGAGCAACGAGTGAATTAGTCGAGTGAGAAATTTATTCATAAGGTTTCAAACAAAATACGACACACCGATACCAATGACGTCAACAAGCAGTACAAAATCTAAACTTTTCTTCCGGTTGACTAGTAAATAAAAAAGAAAAGGTCAGAAATATATTCTGTCAAAACGAAGAGAAAAATCATTCGATTTCAGAGAGAAAATCTCGAAGTTTCAGAACGGTAAAGCCGTGTAATTTATTGTCTTTCAAACGGCCATTAACCCATCAATATCTAATAATGCTAATTTTAAAGTATTTTGGCCCTTGTGCCAAGATGACTCGGGCGTGAAGGGGTTCAAGCTAAAGGTTTCGCCAAGAATCGAATGAAGTGAATGGGCGACAGACAATAATTTTGTTGAATGAAAATAGGTTAAACAATAATGAGACTTCCGGTGCCACATGGCACTGCTATTTGCAGACCTCGTTTGCCGTTTGTGTCACTTTAATGAAACCATTTGGGTGAAGTTCACAACCCAATTAATTCGTTTGCAAACTAAAAAATAATGTTTTTATTCACGCCATTTTAGTAATCTAGATCACACAGAATTATGTCTTAAAAACATGCAGGGCAACATTGAAAAGACACAAAACCAGGAGAAAGTTCATTATGCATTCATATAGGGACGACGTTAAAATAATAAAACATAATATATAGAGCTTTCGTTTCACTTCGTTCACGCGCTCGATAATGACTATTGTTATTTGTTGAAGTTGTAAAACTATGAACATCTCGTCAATATGGGGTTAGCATCAAAATAATAATAAAAAAACATATTTCTTTCTAGAATTATCAACTACGTCCTTTTAGTCTACATAAAACATAAATGCTAATTATATATATTTTATTAAACAAAACTTTTCTAGGGAAATTCTTACCAAATTAATTTAATGCTCACAAAACAAGAATAACCAACAACACGAATGAAATATGGAGATTATTCTTATTTAATTAGGCTTAGCAATTTGAAATATTTTCTTGATGTTTATCAAATATAATAACATTTGGAACTTACAATAAATCGTCATGAAAATGAACATAACAAATATTAATAACGACACGTTCGAGTAAATCCTTTAAATTGTATATACGTTAGTTTAAGGTTTAATCTAAATTGCTATAAACTGACCATAGGTTAGCTATATACTGATAATTATGATAATTGTTTAAAAAAATGCTATACAAATTATAGCGACAGAACTGTATGAACGACACATAGCTACCTATTACATACCTTTCTTCACAAACTCATGCTTAGCGATAAACACTCAATGAAAAAACGTTTAAGAAAAAAAACTTTGCAATACATTTAACATAGACAAAAGTAAAAGAACAAAAATTTGGGAAAGTCATGGAAAAAGGAGACTGGTCAAAGAAAACATCTCTCAATACAACCGAAAGGACAGCAAGACAACACAAATTGGCTCCAATGTCTTCACTTCCTAGCACATAAGACCATATAAAAAGGTAGACAGCCTTATAGAGAAATGTGGACAGCAGAGGTCAAATTGTTTCGTGTTGTTATATAATAATCAACAAGTCATGATTATAACAACGCAATGCAATGCCCATTGTTTGTACAGACCAGAAATTTAATTTGTAATATTCTTGGTTTCGTTACATAAGCCTTCAATTACGTAAGTAAAAAATACATTCATACATGATAACAAATATAAATGATACACTTCGAGATTGTTTTCATTGTGTTAGGCAAGATAAAGAACATCAACTTAATTGGATTAATTAAATCAATTAACTTAATTAATCTTCCAATTAATAAAATTAGAACAATTAAAATATTTAGGATAAATAATGTCAACAATACTAAGGTTGACTGATGCCATCCTCTCAAAGTCGAATGTAGGAAGATAGTGCGTACTGGATTACGGGTTCAGCTAAATGCGTATCAACCAAAATAAATCGGCAATTAAAATGAAAAAAAACATTGTATTTGAACAGACTCCCAGGTCAAGCTAATTATAAGGTAGACTTGATCAAATGTAATTTCGTACATACATAACATTACATACACAGCACGAATGTTGTATACCAATACGTATATTACATACGACTATACATACATACTATGTAAGGAGCACCTAATGTTGCATATCATTCCATACATATATTACATACGACTATACCTACATAACATACCATATATGCAGCACCTAATATCATACACCAACACATACGACTATTTTTACCTAAAACACCCTATGTACTCAACATCTAATGTCATAAATCAGTACATACGACCACACATACATAACATACCATATATGCAGCACCTAATCTTATATCAGTGCATAAATTACTATTTATACATAACATACCCTATACCCATTACCTAATGTCGTTCATCATTACATACAGTATGGTTATATATACAGTATATACCATATACACAACACCTTATGTCGTATATCAGTACATAGATTACATACGACTATATCATTAAATAAACCATACAATTGACCTACATCCGCGTCTATGGCGACCATATAAAGAAGTCTGTTAAATCTACGTCCATAATCATGCCATCGAATTCTCGGTAGCACACCTGCACACGACATAAATGAATAAACCTTCATGCACCCCTGAACATTCAGATTATTCACAAGGCAACAGCAATTAAAAGAACAGTACATCCAACCAACGTATCTTTCGATAGAATCAACATCGTTTGTCACTCAAATAAACTAACTGAAGTAGTTGCATAACTTCAAACAGACGTTTCGCGTTTCCTTTCATTCGAGCAATGAGAAAGATGTAAATAAGAAACTAATTAGACGCCTGTATAGTTCAAACATGCTTGTGAAATATGAATGGAATATACGAAACATTCAAATAAAGAGTAAACAGAGCATTGTTATTCTAAACATAAATTTGTCAACGCATTTAGTGCTAAAGTTGTATTTGTACTGCTGCTATAATAACAATTGGAAATTTAACTTGACTCAAAGTTAAATTATTGTAATATTTAAAAGACAGTCAATAATAACTTCGTCACCCACTCAAATACTAACCAGACACACCGTTGCCTAAACGAGCTTATGAAAAGTTCGAGAAATAAATCAAAGGGTAAGAAGTCAATGTGGCTTAACTGAGACTAAAACATTAATCAAATGATGCAGATATATGGAAAGAAGATAAGGCTGACATTTGCTTGCAAGAATTACTCAAGCACGACTTTAAAAATTGCTTTCTACTAACTTGTGTGTATTTTAGTCCTTCTGAACACCATTAGTTCGATGTTGAATGGGAAATAATGGTCAGTTACCTCACTTTGGCACAGTGACATGTTTATAATTAATTCATTTGTGTTGGGTTTTCTTTGAATTGCATTTGTCCTTGATGGCAACACCTGTCTCATGCCAAAGCATGGATGTGCATCTACTTCAGATTGTCACAGGGAAATAATTCTTTTGACATGCTTAAAATAGGATTATTTTTACTAGTTATTTTCAATTATTTATTTACAATATTTTTGTTGCTGTATCATTTCCAACATCATCACTAAAATAATCATGAACATCACAATCTCATAGCAAACATCGTAATTAATATCAACATTACTGCATTATAAATAATAAATAAATTAATAATAAATATTATTAAAATAATGAACAAACCAAACAAAAATAAATGCGAACTTCAAATGAGGTTTGCCACATGTGGACCAAATAATACAAATCAATCTCAAGTGAATGGAAATAGTTTTAAAAAGTTTTGAAGTCCTGGCACTGACAGGGATACATTTGGTAAATCGAGGCGTAAATGAAAACTGCGGCCATTTGTTTTAGTTTCCAATTTAATGCTTTGCATTTTGCATTTCAAACCAATAGTAATGGTAATTTTGTTGTTGATTATGGTCGTGTTAGAATAGTAATAAATTATTATTAAAATTAAAATGATTATTATTAGAAATATAATTATTACCATTATTTAGTAATTAGACAAAATGTGAAACGTACATCAGATTTCCCGTAGAGTTATGGTCAACGCGATCAGTGCCAGTAAGCCACCGGCGATTAGTGTCAAATGAAGCGAAAAAGTCAAGTTCAGAGCCATTTGTCACAATGGCACTGACTTGACACACACGTGGCCCCGATGTCAAGTCACGGAGTCACACACTAATCGGGTGTGATCCATCAACATTTTACAAGGATTGAACATAAAATACAATTCAGCGAATTGGGTAATTTCAAGTTAAAATATTTGGTTGGATTTGTCATCAATGCAATTGGATTATAAGAGATGTTTCCGGTGTTGGGTACAAGTTAGTAGTTATTTTTGTTCGGTTGATATTATATAAATACAAATAACATCAGTGTTACAGTAATGCATAAAAAGTTTGAAAGTTGAGAAGAACCGGCTCGTCGCGTCGCACGATGTACGAAAATTGCAATATTTAAGGAAAGTTTAGCATTATCCACCAAACGAAACCTAACATGACCTGACTTTGCTCCTCAAATAGTTTTCGGTGGCCAAAAACACCTATTAGAACCAATGCACCAATCAAAACCAGTACAGCTGGTATGCTTATCAATTTTAAACATCAATTGAAATGCCAGTTTTCGTACAGCGTGCGACACGACGTGCCGGTTGTTCTCAACTGTGTCCTAAAAAAGAAATACAGAATAACATTAAATTTAAAAATTGCATTCTAAAAACACAAAAGTTAAAAATAAACAATTCGAGCAGAATCGAAACCAATGTTGCCAAACTAGGTAGTCGTTGATGAACAAACTTTACCAAATAACAAATTTCAACACCTTCAATAATCAAACAAATCTGACTTTAGATCAAAACTAAAATAGATTTAAATGAGAAATACCCATACAAGTTATGTACGCACAAACATGCGAGTGTGCGTGAGTATATTTATTTTTTATTTCCAGAGAGAACCAGGTACTGTTAGGGACGTCTTGCTCGCAATGGTTTCATGTTTTTTTTCACATTGTCGAGCAGGTGTTGTGATTCACTTGAAAAGTTCACCGAAATTATCTACAGTTACATAACTCGACGATTTAGCAAGTGTGGATGTCGTCATTAACATACACTAAAGCAAAACATAAGACGCAGTCGAGTCGGTTCATGTTTTACGACGATTTCAAACAACGCTGATGGGTTTATTTCGTACAAAACTGATAGGCAAATCAGAGACTATAGGCAATGTGACCCGTGAGTAGATTTATAATAATGAAAGGAATAGGCGAGGAGAAATCATTTTGAAATCAAATCATCCACAAATATTATTTTTAGAACATGAAGAAGAAATCGGATGTTTTAAATTTTAAATAATTTGAATTAAATATTTTCAATGAAAAATGTCGCAACAGAAAAAAATATTCGAAAACAAATCGACCTTGAATTAATGTAGCAATAAAACGCTGTTTTCGTCTAAACTTTCTGAAAAAAGATACAGAAAAAAAAACATTAAAATGCACTTCACTTTGATAATGATTTGGAACGTAATTATTTTGGCAGAACCCTCGAGATATTTGCCAATGCTTTCTTCGAAGTATTCGGAAAAATACAATCGTATTAAAAAGAGAAGATTCTTTCAATTTTCACTAATTGTTCAAATGTTTCGGATTAGTTTATAAAAATAGTTTAAGTGAATATAAAAAAATAAAATAGAAAGCTTGACCAATTACACATTTATCAAAACCGCATTATTTAAGGTTGTCTTATTCAAGCTTATAAAATTACTAACACTAGTATAGTTTAGGTTGAACATGTGCTTATATGTAGATAGGACAAACAAGCAAGCATTCATACATACAAACATACATACAAATATAAAAACAAAAACATAAATGCGACATTAATTTTACAATATAACGGGTGGTTTGAGAAATAACATGACATGAACAGCGTAAATTCAACCCATACACATACACATATATACAGGTTTTAATAAATAGTTTTAAAATATTTATTAAAACGTCATTCAATTGTCAATAGATTTCGCATGAAATAAAATGACCAAAAAGACTGCATTATTGATTGCAATTGTGTTCAATGGTTTGCAATACATTCGACTTATAAAATAATTAATAGTACAAATAGTTTTGCTTTTATCAAACTTGCAGGCTGGTTTTCAACAAGAAGTCATTGGACAGGCATTGCGATGGATATACAGAAGTAAATTATTTTTTAAATAAAAAAAAAGTTCAGTTATAACATCACAGACGACTTCCAATTAGCAATAATGTTGGATTATACGGTTTAACATCCCAATGCTAAGGATAAAGAAGATACGACCAAGAAAGACCTAAACTAAATATCTCCTGCATTGGAATTAGGGGGTTGAGGGAGGGGGACTTTCCTCTTAAACTTGCTATAAACAACTTGCAATATTTGTAGTCGTTGGTTTATTTTCTTTGGTAAACTAATTACTAATTAAAATTGATTAAAAAATGCCACAAAAAAGTATCTCGCGTGTGGTTGTCGTCAGACCAAAAGACAAATTACAGCGTGCAAATAAACGAATTGTTCATAATTAATATTTCGTTGCAGTGACGCATAAATGTATCACAATTTTGAAGAAAAAAAATTAATTTTATTTATGAAACGTTTTAAGTGTCGCACGATACAAATCATTTTACATTAAGTAAAAGGTTACACATTTATTAAATTATGATTTAAATCCTGTTAGTTATTGCTGCATTAAAACAATATTCAAAACAAATGATTTAATATACGATTTCAATGTTTAATATCATAAAACCTTTAACCAAAGGTGTGTATGGCGAAAAAAATCATGTTTCGCCAATGCAGTGTTTGGGAAATTGGAGAAATGTGGAAAACATTTGACAAAACTGCTTAACACTATTTTTTGTTGAAATATTTTGAAAATTTGTTACGCCAAACCATGGAAATTCAAAGGTATTGGTAATAGTTTGCAATGATTGAACGTCTTTTCATATCATGTCCATTGCTATCATTTAGGCACAACTGTATGTGAAACTTGCGCTTGAACCTCTTATTCCTGATGAACAATGTGGGAAAATTGCATAAACATGTGCCAATAAATGTTAGTGTTGATACTAACACGAACACGTTTCACATGTTTAGACACGCTGACATGTTTTAGCATGTTTGAACATTCCACTGCGTTGTTGATCTTAGTAACGGTGTCGGCTTCACTTCACGTAATCTTATCAAAACATTTTATGATTCTCTTAATGGCAATATTATCAGAAACCAATGGAATAAGTTAATTCTTCAATATACCTCATTATGTGATCTGATTATTTACAAAAACTGTGATATGTTTAATTTTTGTAAATGTTATTTATTCTGTGTTCATACAAATGTTATAATGTTACTCCTATTTAATGTTATTAAAATAAATTTTAACATTTTTTAAAGATGATTTGCTGATGTGTAAGATTTTCGTTACAAAAATCCTGTGGTAGTAAAATTACCTTTAGAATTACACGGACATAAATTTCATGTTTTTAAATAAACGAATACATTTATTGGAAAACATTTAATAACTAGCATGAAATTATGTTATTCCAAATTGACAATGTTATCCTTGAAACGTATTGTATAAAGATCCAGATGGAAGGTTGGTGATGATTGTTCAGTATAAGTATGTATGGTTCATACACTGGTGTAGTTTGGAAAAAGAACTCTGAAAAAACGAATGCAACAAATGTGAAAATCATAGGACTACAAATTGTTTTGGAAAGTGTTATAAGAAAAGCACGATCGTTTTCTTTTCTCATAAACCAACACATTCTACTATAACCACACACAGATACCGAAGAGGAATATGGTAAAGATGGAATAAGTGAGAGGATGGTTGTCTTCATAATTAACTTAATAGAAAATTAATGTAATTAAATAATTATATTATAAACAGTCCAAGCAATTATAAATACCCAAGTCATATACTGTAGTTACGTAATAGTTAGTACCAAACAAAAAATAATGTGGCCCATCATTAAATTCTGAGAATCTGTTTTATTTCACTAAATAATTAAGTGTAATAAAATGTGTCAAACTCACGATTTCTTGATACTTGCAGCACGTTGTTTACACGTGTTGCATAACACAACATTTTATCCCATTCATCAAAAAAATCCCTAAAACTGAACTCATCCAAATAGCACTGAATACATTTGACTAACTTTTCGGGTTCAAGATAGTCAAACCATACGTCATCAAATTGAATAACTTTTATTTACAACAGTTCACTGTTAACAAGGATTTAGTCAATTTTGAGTATCTCAGACATAACCAGTTAGTCAAGTGTTTTCAATGTACCAATGTACCAATGAACTCTATATGATAACATTTGTAACTGTGGATGGAATAGTATTCGAAACTAATAAATTTATGGCAACCAAATAATCCTGTGCTACACTTTTCTGACCTTGATTTTGGGATTATCAGCCATGATAAGCTTTCGGTGCTAATTTAGCTTAATTAACCTATCAGCGCATGACAGGTTTGTGCCATAAGGACTAAAATACATTTAAGTTATTATTGAAAACGTTCTTAATGAGCGAGTGGAGTTCTAATCTCCATGCATGAACTACTTAAGTGTTGTTACATCATCAATGTATTATATACGGTCCACTTTAGAAGCATTTCTCACTCGTTAAGCGATATAAGTAACGTTATGTAACAAATGTTTTGGCAGTTCAGTTGATGTATATATTGTCACCCATAGCTTAGTCCATCGGTGCAAAATTAAAGTGAAAACTATTAAAGATGCTAAGGTAAGCATAAATCGTATTTTGCTACATAAACATAAACACTTTAGTAAAGTCCAGTAAAGATCATTGCATTGCAATCACGTATAAAAACGGAAATCCAATATGTTTCAATATGCGCAGGAAAGGTTTACTGACTTTGGGGAGATTCCTCAGGAAAAAGATACAAACAATGCCTTTCACAACAACACTTGATATGAATCTCTAATTGGCCTAATCTGAAAACGCGATCCGTCGCTTCCAAGTAACCAGATGAAACTGGACAAAACTTGTCCAATGCTTGTTTGCGACTAGAAATTGAATTGCGAGATTTAATTGATTTAGATTAAGGATTCTCGTTATTCAAAACGTTTTCAAAGAAATGAAAATGGATATTACATTTTTTATTGTATACAATAGTCTTCAGAATGTTTCTATTTGTCTGAACAATTAGTATCACTCCAAATTTGTGGAAAATAAATAAATTTAACATACTTTTACAAAACAAATCGTTTCTTTTGTTAACCAGACGGTAATCTTTACGTAAGTATAAGAAAAACGTTATTAGCAAAAATGTGTACAACTATTTAAAGAACTGGCAGCTGTAAATAAATACTTAAATTGATTCATTAGAAATCCAATTAACTTAAACAGATAAAACGTTGATTGAATGACGTCATAATATGAGGTATTTGATTAGTAGTAAAATAAAATACTTAAAAAAGGCATACCATGGTCGAAGAAGATTCTACTGTATCACATGCTCATACGAAGCCACAGTTAACTTACCTGGAATAAAAAAAGAAAAACATTAAAGCATTTTATAATACATTTATAACATGAAAATTGTCATCATTATTAACCTGCCTTCTCTTCCATGCATGTCGTAATTAAACATACCGCTTCCATCCTCATTTGAATTGATGCCGCCATAATTTCCGGAGTGTAATGTGTGTAGCGAATGTGTGATTATTATGTTTAAATGCAAGCTAATCTTAAGTTAAGAAGTATTCATAAGTATTTAATTTATTGGCAAACGCGCCCTAAAAAGTTTTTTTTAGAAATAAATCCAATATCATGTGTTCGATGTGTGAATATGATCTTACTATAATATACTAAGAATTAAATGATTGAACTAAAAAATGTAAAACAAGAAGAGATAATCATTAAAGGTAGAATTTATAACAATAAGGACAGTTATATAATTATAGTCAATAAATCGAGACAATAATAGTCATTGAATTATTATAGTTAATATTTAAATACTAGTAATCCACGAACCGGACGGTTCAAATGTCTCGCGATGATTCATTCAGTAACTTTGAAAAAAATTATCTCCTCAAATGTCAATCAAAAATGGTGTTACAAAGTGAGAAAACATCATTTTAGAAAAAAATCACC
>JARUHE010300510.1:0-12614 GCA_031471125.1 Archaeomysis grebnitzkii | reverse complement strand
CATACATATATACATACATGTATATATATATATATATATAATTGTACATACATATATACATACATACATTAATTACTATAGTAATTATATTTGCCGTTAATAGCTATAGTAATTAACTTTCCATTAAACACTATAGTAATTGACGTTTAAACAATGAAGATGATCTGCAGCAAGTCGTGGAAACGTATTACAAACATGGGATGCGAGACAACGTTTTCAATAAAATTAATTCTTTTTTAATGAAGGATTTACATTGTTCAATACTACTTATACTCAGACAAAATACTGTCATTTTTTGAATAAAATTTCACGTACAAATCAATTTTTCGAATCCATCTTTGACAGTATTATTCTTTGGTAAATCTAAGAGATCCAGGAAGACGCTGACCAATTGTAATACACAATTAATACATACAAACTGTTTCGCTTGCAGTAATAAATCCTGAACATAAAATAATAAAAAGTAAAACACATTTTAGAACAGATAAATAATTTTTACACCAACGAAAAACAAATACAATCCAGCACAGCCAGAAAACCTTTTAGCATATCAATTATGCTACAAACAAACATCTAAACCAGACAAGGGTTACTTATTGGCCTTTGTTTGCGCCTTGCAAGATGCAAAATAAAACAAAAAACAGTCTTAATGGATTTCATTTTTCTTCGTTGAGAACAAAAGCAAAGTTTAACCAATCTTAAAAGAGAAGATTTCACATTCGAAAGATAAAATAGTTGTTGTGATATCCTGCCCATGCTAATATATTCAGCCGAACAAAAGATACATTGCTTTTTTAAGTAATCCCAACCTCCTCTTTTGAACTTAACGATCTTTATTTTGGCAAAAACAAAAAAAATGGAGAAATTTCTATTCATAAAGACTTTTAATGGCTAAATGAAAAAACTTTATACACAATAGAATTTTTCGTTTAATTTGAAAAAAATGTTCTTCATAATGTGTTATGATAATTTCTGAGCTATTCAGAACATAATCAAATGTTTTATCATAACAAAAGTTGAAAATATTTGTGGGCGTTTATTTCAACATAAAAATGTTGAATATTTGAGAATTCAATTATTAATAATTTTAAAACTTGAGTTAAATGACTATTCTGTATTATTTCACCTATTGTAATGAAATGAAACGCTTTGTTAGATTAATTTATCCAAAATTTCAAAGAAAATATTTTCAATTTTATTTTAATTGAAATAAATATAATCTATCAGCATCAAGTAGGGGAATTAATCCTGCTTATATCTATTTATTTATTAATTAATATCATAAGCATTATAAGCTTTAGACTGCTCATGTCACCCATAGATGATACCATACATGACAATCCCCCTCCAATATTGAATGGAAGGTTCATGAATGTGTTTACAAGTTTTAACGACGCAAACTACAATACACAATAGAAATTTAACACGTATACAGTAAACAGCTAAGTCATGCATTTAGTTTCCTTCAAGAAGTTGATAAACTTGAGGCACGCTCAAATCCACTCTCCTCCGCATAATGGAACTATCATCCAACGATTCCCTCATTTTAATTTGTAAACACATTTCTTAGACTTAACTAATTCCATCTTGGTATTGTAGGATTATGTACTCAGTCTCCACTTCTATGATCTCTCCATCCCTGGGTAGTTCGACTATGGATTGCCGTAATTAATGGAAACCTTACAGATAAAAACATCTAAATGGTCATTCAGCTCCTTTTTCTGAAAATAACCTGTTGGTTTGGTCAACGCCGACTCTACTACATGCCTTTGACATTGAAACCTTAGTTACACGAAAACGTTTTCGACTAATCCTTTCCTGAAAGTAAATTAATTTTCTTGTTGTTCAATCAATGTTAAAATAGTTGATCTACGATCAAAAAAGCTGATCAAAGATGAAGAAAGGTTAAGTCGAGATCACTGTTATGCTTTGTATCTATGCTACCAATTGTGTTTCCAATGGTTTTTTGTAACTAACAAAAATTCCTTGCAGGTATGAACAAGGCCTGTAGTAGAGTCGGCGCGCGTTGGTTTCGTCAGGTAAACATTATATCTTAACCTTCTTTCTGTTTAATATTTTTTTCAGTTCTGAACATGCTTCACTCTTAGTAGCTCTTACTGATTCTTTAGTTAAGAATTGTTTCATAATATACCATATGATTTAACGAATACTCTTGGCAGCATCCTCATGCATTTCATTTTGATCTTAGATCAATTTCTTATTTGCTACAATTTTGCCATAAAGGCTGTCTTTCTAGAATTTTAGATCTTGAAGAACTGTCTTAAAATTATTTAATTCTTCCTAACAATTTGCTTCACTTGATAAAAATTTTGTTGCTTTCAAAAGACTCGTTAACTAAAAAAACTTGTTGTTAACTTCTTTGTGATTTCGGAGTTTCATTGTTATCTACAAGTTAGCACACACAACTCTAACATCGTCATCTTAATGTGCAATTAGGTCTTTGAGGCTATTAGGGTCATTCATCAATGGTTCTGCATCTTTATCTTGACACGCTTTCAGTTCCTGTTTTCCATCTGTGCACAGTGTCACAAGTACTTATAAAATACTTTTCACTTTTTGAACCTTCTTGAGTCGGTTAAACCCTGTTTGGTCTAGATTTATAATTACTCAACATGAGATTATAAATAATCTTTTTGCAATGGCCACTTTGTTAAATTCTTTTTCTATAAGATGATATGACTTTTTGTTAAAGGTTTCTTTCATCATTTCTATTTACAATTTCAAGTTATTCACTTTTCTTTGAGTACTTTTCAACTCGTTTTCACATTTCTTTTTCAAATCGATTCAAATTTTCTTGGTGAAGTGTGTTTTCTCTTACGAGATTTTCCAGGTATTATTGTTCATCGTTGGTATCACGTTCATGAAGAAATATGATGCAAGAGGAAAACTTCCTCGCAACATCTAACATTATGATCTTCTGGTGTTCTGCAAATCCTTACAAATCTACTTGGATTCTGCAATAGTTCAATTATAATGGTTTCGGAAACACTCGATCAGATTTATAATTTTCTGCTTTTTGGAACACAATGAATTTACGACACATTATATTTTCTCTACACGTTCAGTTTCTTCTTAATTTGACTCTGCTAACATAACTTTAATAACCAACATTTCCATCCGCTTCACTTTCAGTCACCTATATCTGCCCCATTTAATTGGTTTTAAGGCCCATGCCTTCAATGCCTTCTTCTTGCAAATGTCTTCTCATCATATAACACTCTTCAAATACCTCTTGAAAAGTCATGTTTGTGTTTTCTGAGCGTAGGTTTATGTTTTTTGCAATCTTTTAAGACAAACCTTCAGGGGCTGCTTGGTAAAAATGAGAACTACAGGTACTTTCAACCACATTCGACAACATATCAAGTAGGGGAATGCATTCTACTTATATTTAGTGATTAATGTCATAAGCATTATAAGCTTTATAATGCCCATGTCACACATGTATGATACCATACCTGACAATCAGTCAGACTTAGACAATCGAGGGCTCCAAAGGGCAACGCGTCATCTGAACCTGTCTTACGCAAGGTCCATTCAGAATTATGGGGAACGTTGAAACGACTTCATTCTTAACGATAGAGTGCTCCGTGAGGCTGGAGTTGGTCAAAGGACTTGCATTGTTCTATCGCGCAACTGCGTTTCTTTGAGCATGTGAACAGGTTTTTGGATGCGGGTACAATGAAGGGGTTGTATCTGCTGAGATGTATCCTTCTTGGAGACACCCATGTGGGAGACCTCGCATGTGTTAGTTGCAGAGAACCATGTTTAAGGTGAGACCTTGCGTTGCGCAGGAAAGCCACACGTATGGGAAGCTATTCGTGGGAGCTCTTAAGGCTGGCGGCGGAGAATTATTGAGGCTGTGCGTTGTCTCGGCGTATGTCCGCATTACTCCTTAGTAGTAATAAATATAATCTTTAGGTTAACTGTTATAGTGAGTCCAGATCAGCAAAAAATATTTGTATAGATACATTAGGTTTAAGTATTAACAATAGCAATACAGATACATTATACTATATTGTAATAACAAAAATATGTATGTAATATTTTAATTTATTTAAACAAAACTAAACTAATTTACAAAATTGTATGCTTATTAATTTTGTTTTTATATACAAAATAAAAATAAAATTTTTACTTAAGCTTGTTCTTATATTTATCTTTTGATTTTCCTTGAACTTTGAACTTTCTAATATTTTTTCATCACACTTATAGTTGTGCTTATAAATGCCGTTGTTATACTGCATATGTGTATAAGAACAAACATTTTGAGAATAATGATTAACCAAATGTATTCAAAATATTGTCTTTAATTTAATGTAATTTCTTCTAAAAAAAATTCGTAAGTGCCAATCATAACTATAAAACCTTTGCTGTGTAATGTCAACTTTAAAAATTACTTGAAGAAAAATAATTTTTTTAACGTTAAGCTAGATAGAAAGAGAACAAAGTGAGAACACATAATATAAGATTTATTCAAAAATAAAGAATAAATGGAAAATTCGATGAGACTTGTTGATTATAATAAGTTTCTTCGCATGCATGTAATTAATAGTATTTATTAGTTATTAGCCATACTTGGTAAACATGTTTGGTTATTAGCTTCCGATTAACTTTAATGAGTTGTTCAACATTTTACATTGCGTTTAATAACATAAATTTAATTTTTCTAATTTTTACCTAATTTTTAATTTTTTTTATTTTTGTAATTGTAGTTTTTTAATAGTTTTTATAATAAGATATACGGCTTATATAATACAATAAACTTGGATAACAAGCCAACGAAAAGTACAGAAATTATTGCTTGTATTTGTTTTATGTGCAATGGAAAAACTATAAACAAATGTATTTGGTTTCAATGAAAAACTTGTTGAAAAAGTAATACAGCTGTAAACATTATTGGAAGTTTGGTCTTTTATAAAATTTCACACAAGCACTTGTCTAATTTTGAACCCTACTACAAATGAGGGATACGTCGCGACGCCAGCCTCGCTGATCCTTGCGAGCAGCCGCTCATGCGTGTGCCTTCCTGCATAAAACAAGTCCTCACATTGACCATGGGTTCTCTAGAAGCACGACATGTGGAGTATCTCTCGGGTGTTCTACAAGAAGCATCTATCTCAGCAGATAGAACCCCCTCAATTTATCCGAATATGGGAACCTACTAATAGTCACAATAGCCTACAACGAATCATGCAAGTCACTTGGCTCAGCCAAGTCTCACGGAGCATTCTTTTGTTAGGAAAGAATTATGTAGTTCCACCGGGACATCATAGTTCTTTGCAAGTACAAAAGTTGTTGGGACGTTAGCCCTTCAGGAACCCTGATCGTCCAAGTCGCACTGTACGTTTTGAATATCAATGAAATATAATATCTAACGCAATATGTCGATTCCAAACCAAATTTAAATAATTTCAATTGTAATCATAAACACTAAATTTAAGCATTAAAATAATATGTAATTTAATTATAATAATAAAAAAACACAAACGTTAAAAATTATTTAGTTAACCTGCATAGGCCACAACTATTAAATAGTTTTAAAACCTTGATACAATATCAGCCTTAAATGTACACAAGGATTACCTTTTCATTGCTAGTTACCTGAGATTCAAAGGAGAGCAGAACCTGGTTTGAATTACCAACACGATGCTATACGAACCATAATGAAAAACATTTTTCAAATTTTAAATAGTGAATAGAAGATAACAAATAGTGATGCGTGATCACGGAATCGCGCGGGAGTTCCAATACATTTCGTTATGAGACGCAAGTAGGCCTAGTTATGTGAAATGTTACTTTCTATTCCTTTCATCAACAAGGTAAAGTATAATTAATCACAAAATATATCACAGTGTTGAAGCTATAGTTTTAACTCATTATCTCATTTTTATTGTTATTTATATTTGAACATAAAAACAAACCTTGAAAGACAACAATCTACGTTTTTCAACCTATGGTGAATTAAACTATAATTGTATATTACACTAATTTTACCTACCTATGTAGTCATTTGTTTTAGTTACATTTAAACCATGATTTGTTTTGTTTAATAAAACAAAACTATTTATTAAAGTGCAAATAATTTTAAATAACGAAATAACACATATCTAAGATCTGAAGTGACATTCCACTCTTAATTTCTTGACTATGAGAAAATATAACCATTTTATGCACAATCTTTACCAAAATTGTTATATTACTTTTTCTCAGCAAAGAAATAAAAAAAAACTATAGCAATAACAATAAAATAAATAGAAATATAATGCTGAAATTAGTCTTGTTTGTTTCACAAAATGAGTAATACGATAAAACTCCTGGGTTATGAAATCCTGAGTTATAAAAATCCCGAGTAATGGAATAATTTAGCTATGAAGAACATAAATTATGAAACATTTTAATCTTTTTCCATAGAGATTTTCAAGTGGTAGGACAAGTAAATTTTGTGAAAATACTAGATAGGACCCTTGTGTCGCCAACGATTTAGTTTTCATTTTATGGTTTTAATAACATTTAATAAATAAAGAAAACGTCAAAGTAGGATACATATATCACTTTGGCAATAATTTACATGTTTGTATTTTATACATAATTCATTATTTTTATTTGGTTCCAGTGGACCAGGCTATGGGTGCAAATTCAGCACATTCACCGCCGGGCTCTTGCCAGCAGCATCTGGTGTTCTTAGGCGGTCACCCAACCAAGTACTAACCAGACCCAACGTTGCTTAACTCCTTTGATCAGACAGGAAGCGGCGTTTTAACATGGCTATGCCCGTTGACTATTTTATACATAACGTGCACCATGAAAATTATATAAATTTTTAGTTTTTGCATTTGATTTATATAGTATTTACTTATTGTTGATTTATATATAGTGTTTACTTAAAGTTATTTCATTAACTAAAATTATCCTAACAACGGGCAGAATAAATTTTATAGTTATAAATACATATGACACTCATTTTCTAAAATTTAAATCTTAGAACTGTCTAGTTATTCTGTCTTCCTGAGATACCGCATCTCCATGAGTTATGAAACAGTCAATACTTTATAACTCAGGAGTTTTACTGTAAAGCTAACATGTTAACAACATATGTAAGTTGAATATTTTTCTATGGAAATATGCCGATATCCTGTAATAAACGGTTACTATTATAAAAACAATTTATTCTATGTTGAAAAAAAGGTTATCGATTACACCAAACATTCCCATTCAAATAACATTGTCCGTCAACAAAAATAGGTTTACAACAAGAGGAAAGGTTAGCTTAAAAAAAATAATAATGAAAGCTCTGTTGTGAATAGTAAATCTGTTCGCTGACGCTCTACGACAAATAAAATTTAAATTCTTAGTTTCTGAATAAAAAATGAAATGACTAAAAAGTTACTAAAACACTAAAAAACATTTTTAAAAAAATAGAAAAAATAGATCTGCAGTAAATTTTGCGATGACCGTGAATCAAGCTATACAATATTAAAGTTTTTTCATACGTTCGCATGCTCAATAAAAACTAAAATTGCCAATTCACAAAGACCAAGATACAAATGCATTTTATCAAAACTGTGAAATTTCTTACCTCCTTACAAATAATATAAATACACTTGCGAAGTATGATATACAATAAAGATGTGAACAGATCATGAAAGCAAATGGCAATAATTGTGTTCCCCACAAAGTGTTAATTAAGAATTGAATTGTTATTAAAGGGTAAAATAAATGATCTATCTTATTTATGTAATTACATCTGGGTGTGTATGTTATCAATTAATAAATAAAGTTACGCAAACGAAGATTATTTATTAATTAGGCAGGGAGTTAATTGCTAAAACAATTAAACTATAATTAATATTTGTTTAAACAAATCTTGTTTTATATAAATTAGATTTTAATTGTATTTAGTTTTTTATATTCTTTTTCTAAATAATGTAATTCACTTTGATTAAATAAAAAGAAACATTTCTTATGTTTCAGTTTTTTGGTTATGTATTTAATTAAAAACAAAACTTGAATATTAATTCATAATACAATTACGATATTATATAACATTATTTATTTATTGGTTTAAATAATTAATTTTTGCTTGCTATTTTTGTTACTTGAGGTTAGTTAATTTTAATAATAAATGATTGTCAGCAACTGTCATTTAAACTAATTTGAACCATCTTTTTTAAGGACGGGGATTGCAAAGTTGGATAAGACTCCATTGATTACATTGTTTGAAGAGCGAGCTCTGTACACCATAAGTCAACAGTTGAGTACATACAACCTCATTGTTTAACAAAATAATTTATTTGAGTGTTTACTTGTCTTCGTTTATTTATCTATTGCATTGAACCCAAAAGTCTTCAAATGATTATTGAGGAGCAGCGGCTGGTACATTGCAGTCGTCTCTACCTGGATGTGTAACAATTATCATGTAACGATTGTGGATGAACCTTGAGAGGTAACAATTGCATTGCTTATAGGTGTTCAATAACACTGGATTTCAACCCAAAATCAATATACCAACGAGCAAATCAAATATGTTAATTTTATTCATCATGTATAAATGCTAATTCGCTATTTTTTGAAACAAGCACTTGTAATATCAAACACTTGTTGGACTTTCTTTTCATTTTAGCTTATTAGTACAAAATCCAAATGACTTACCAATTCATCCCTAATACGTTAACAATTTTCTTGTAACACCGGTATAATACTTATTGTTTTTTAATAAAAAAACGGAATAAGCCATTAGACTAATGTATTCCCGGTGTTACAAGAAACGGTTAAAGTGTTAAATTCATATTTGATCATTCTAATTTGTCTTTTTTACCTATATTTATTTTTAACATCTACTGCGCCTTATTTTCTCAAATTAAATCGTAGTCATAGTTATATTAGTACGCTAATTCCTATTCAACCTTCTTGCCTATCTTCTTTACATGTTGATAAGCAGACCAATCAAAAGTATTACCATTGATGAAAGAAGTCTAGATACTCAGCTAAAGCACTTTCAATGACGAACTATAGAAAAAGAGTTGCAAGATACCTTGAGCAAAACTATGCCAGATACTTTAACATAATTATAATTACAATATTTATCTATGTGATTTAAATGTATTTTTGTTTTTTTTTGTTTAATAAATCGTTTAATACTTATATTTGAGATGATATTTATTGTATACAACTTATATATAATCACGTATAAACGTGATTATTGATTATTATTGATTATTGCTTCATTGGCTTTTGCGGGTCATAATTTAAAAGAATGTTTTAGACTGCCTATATGGGCACGATCTTATAGCATTGAGTTGTGCATTTATGGTATTACGTTAGGAACATTAATATAACCTTTAAATATGGTTAATGCATTTTGAATAACGTTAGAACCTTGCCATGAATAAAACATTTTCTTAATGTTAGAGTTGATTTATTTTCTTGTGTGTCGACGTTTGCATGAAGTAAAGACGCATTCCAACATTAAGTCACCAACGTTAGAATAAGGTTTGAAAAATAACGAAGCTGTTATAAATAAACTTTTAAGTTGATAAACAAAAAACTTATTCAAATAACGTATGCAATCTAACTTTAAGGTTTAAACGTTATTTTAACTTTGGATATATACAATTTAAACGCGTTTGATTGCAATCAATACATGAACGTTAAATAAAAGTTTGTATTATAGCTTCAATGGTAACGAACAAAATATTTGTTATTGCAAAGTTGCTTTAACGTTACACAATAGGTAAAAGTAAACAATGAAACCGCGTTAGATATAAGTTTAAATCCAACCTTATTTAAATGCGCTATATCCAACATTATAACAATGTTGGATAAATAACTGCGAAGTTAGTATGCCCAATTATTTAATTCGATTATAAACTTAGTTTGATGAACCGTTCATTAAACCTAGTTTTCTATTATAATAATAATAATTAAAGAAATTTATACAATACGCATACGTACTTTACATTAAAAATATGAAAAAACTAAGTCAGTAAAAGAATAAAAATAAGGATATGAAAATAAAAATATTGAATGAATTCTGTGAAATTTAAAATAGATGTAAGTGACTATGTTTACAGGCAATGAATTCCATAAAGTTGGTCCTGCATGGAAAAAATCAGCTATTGCCGTACCTTGTTTTAATTGTTAGAACTACAAAATTTATTCATTTTAGAGAATTGATAATCTTATTTTTCGATTTAGCATTAAGTCGTTAATTTTTATCTTTGTATTATATTAGTTTTATGTCATCTGTACAACCAAGGTTGGTGCTACTTTAGTGAATCCCACAAAACACTAGTTTTTTGATTAAGGCAAATTATACATAAATTTACATTATAAATAATTACTTTATTGTATGTCTACAACATTTGTCTTGGTAATATTATTTGTATTTTTTAACCAATTACATTATATAAAGATATTTGCTAAGATGTTTCACATTTCACATTTTGAAAGTTATTGTTCATAAATATATGAATTGTCTAGCATTTATCAAATTCAATATAATAAATTATTCAAGTAACATGATTGCAATAATTCAACAATTTATTACAATTTTATTATATTATAAATCATCTTTACGCTTTATCAAATTTAGGTAGAACTTATATAATTTATGAAATTCTTAGTTTAAATTTTAAAGGTTTGTTCACAACAAACTTATTTATTTTTCATTATTGTAAACTATGTCAAACAACTTTAAAATGTTTTGTTTTACATTTATAATACAAAAATGTGTTTATTATTGAACCAAAAAGATTAAAATATTACAGCAAATATGTTTTGAAAAGGTTATTCAAAATCATGGCTTGAAAACTTAGCAATGATATTAGGAAAAATATAATAATTAGATATTATGTTTATGATTATTTTTCAATATGTTAGCAATAACGTTAGGAAAAATATAACAATTATATATTATGTTTATGATTAATCTTTATTATGTTAACAATAATATTAGGAAATATATAACAATTATATTATTTTCATGATTAATTCTTAATATGTTAGCAATAATATTAGGAAAAATATAACAATTATATATCATGTTTATGACTAATTTTTTAATATGTTAGCAATAATATTAGTAAAAATAAAACAATTATATATATAGCATTGAATTTTATATTATATGCTATTAATGATCTCTATATAAGATATATTTCAAACAGTGTTGAAGAAATATGTAACTTCACAATTGTTTGAAATACCAAGTTTAAACAATTATTTTCATAGCATACACATCGTATTTTAATTAAACATTAACAACCAATTGAAATAGCTAAAAAAATTAGAACGCCCACTCCTACAAATTTACTGAAAACATCAAAACTCCCACAAAATTGAACAATATCCAACAGCACTTCCTTTATTATTGTTCATAATGAGGCAATTAAAAAAAACTACGACAGTCAATTACAACAAAACTTAGGTTCACAAGACCCTACAAAGTTACCCTCGACACACGTTTGCAGGCAGGCACCCGCACTTAACCGGAATTATTGCTCAAGTATTATTGTAATTATACTTTTTATTGCATTTATCATTACGATTCCAGGGACAATTAGTATTACTTTATGTTTTATTATTACTAATAATTGTTAATTATAGCTTCAAATTTTGTTATTAGTAATGGTACAATTAATAATATATTTATTGTATTAATTATACTTTTTATTTGAATGTTTGACTATATATATAACAATTATTATTCATAATTAATTTGTTAAAATGTCAATGATTTATTACAGCACTAATGATATATACTTACGACAATAAATTTTATTATTTGCTTTATATCAGTATTAATTCAACTAGTTTTGAAGTTATATAAATTCGTGTTGTACTTAAAATCTAGATTTGAACGAATTACACCTGGACTAGCAAGAACATAATTTCAAGCTTACCAAAACTCATTTAATGTGTGTGTGTGTGTGTTTTTGTGTGTGTGTGTGTGTTTGTATGTTTGTATGTGTGTATGTGTGTGTGTGTATGTGTATAAGTATGTGTGTGTATGTGTGTGTGTATGTGTGTGTGTATGTCTGTGTGCTTGTGTGTGTTCGTGTGTGTGTGTTTGTATGTGTGTGTGTGTGTTTGCGTGTGTGTGTGTGTATTGTGTATGTGTATGTGCATGTGTATGTGTATGTGTATGTGTATGTGTATGTGTGTGTGAGTGTATGTGTGAGTGTATGTGTGTGTGTGTGTATGGGTATGTGTATATATGTGTTTGTGTGTGTGTTGGTGTGTGTGTGTGTGTGTGTATGATTTAATTGGCCCCCATTCAAACAGTTGGAAGAATGCAACTTATATTATGAACATTGAATTGAAACCTAAGTTGCAACATAATAAATGACACAAATTACAAATATTTTAACAGAAACTATATTTTTTTTAACTTTTATCAATTCATGGCAACTGAAAACAAATAAATCATAAATGCTCAATTAAACAAAATTGTAAAATTTTCTGTCTGAATAAAGTTTTATGTTTTTAGTTCTGGATAATTGATTTAGACAAACTGCTTAGAAATGTTTGCAAAAAATAAACACATCACATAAATATATATTATAAATACAACTACACACACACGCATATATATA
>JARUHE010300401.1:0-12615 GCA_031471125.1 Archaeomysis grebnitzkii | reverse complement strand
CCAGACCCAACGTTGCTTAACTTCGCTGATCATACGGGAAGCGGTGTTTCAACGTGGCCATGGCCGTTGACTATTTGGATATATTGATTTACTATAGCATACAAGATTGATTTTATAAATTAAAAATTATTGATTTACTATACCATAGAAGATTGATTTATAAATTTACATACATCATACAAGATTGATTTTATAAATATCGCAACAAAATGCAACTTATATTAAACTCATACAAGAGTTATCTCCATGTTGGGTGATGACCATAACTCAAAATTATGATCAGATAAACAGCAAAACAGCTTTCATTTACTTTAATAATTAAAAAGTAATGACATTGCCTAATTTTTGATTAAGGGGCAAAGATAGTGAGTTTCAATTGATTGAAAACTAAAACAAATTTTAAGGAACAAAAATCAGAAGAAAATTAAATAGCTTGCACACTCACTACATATAGTTCTGGAGGCTTAGAAGAAAATTAAATAGCTTGCACACTCACTACATATAGTTCTGGAGGCTTAGAAGGAAATTAAATAGCTTACACACTCACTACATATAGTTCTGGAGGCTTGGCCACGTTTGCCGCATTTTTCAAAGCATAATCATGCAATGCAAGTCTTTCTTCACGACTGAAATTAGCTACCCATTCGCCCGAGGATTGTGGCACTTGTCTATTCTTGTCATTATCTGAGAAACATTTTGTAAAATTTAAAAGTATGTAAAAAAATATATTTCTGGATTTTCACATCGAACTTGAAATGTAGAAAATAAAATATTTGTTAGCATTGGACAGTTGTAAATTTAGATCTATATTTACATTTAGGATGGAATAATAACAATGATAAAAAGGAATGAAAAACAGAAAAACAATCACTCAAATCAATACTAAAACTAAATTATTTTTCTTAGAGAGCTGGAGGTTCAATATTTGCGAGATGTTAGATCCATGTTCAGTAATTAGTAGCAACCCAACAATTATATTCAAGTAAATGAAGTAATTAATCATAAAAATTTAAATTGATCATTAGTCTCTATTGGTGATTTATCTAAAAAATATGGGAAATTAAAACTGCAATCTTTTTTCCTGGATTCAAATAACTTGTTATGTGATTCAATTAATGTATTTTGTGATTCAGTCAATTTATTTTTGTGGTTTAATTACATTGACATTGACACAATGCTATACAATGTTGATTGAAACACAAAAAGTTGATTAAATCAAGAAAAAGTGTGGTTAAGAACATGTTTTAAAAACCAAAAATAAAAAAATCTCACAAAAAGCAATACAACAACTCACTTGTGAATCCATAGTATTGCAAAATTTCTTCTTGTTTCTCCTTATCTAAAACAAACAAAAAATTAAATAAACTTTTATATTAAATTAAATTATAAAACATTTTTCACAGCTTTTTGTAAGTTTCAATTTAAAAAAAATTTAAGCCTACAAATGTCAATCGGACAGAATTTTGTCAGATACAAATAAATTCACCATCATAAAAACAAGTATTTTAGAATTAAATCTTTTTCTTCTTTAAATTTTAATTGGCCAAACAATACATTTTATACTTTGTTTATCAAGAACCTTGTCATAAAAATAAACGAATGGAATACAGAGCATTGTACTTAGTTTAAATTTTAAATATACTGCCATAAAATTAACTCCAACGTGCTCATAAAAATACAAATAAATGTTGAAAAGTTTGTTAGCAATATTTTACCTCAAAGTTAGAACATTATTTAGAAACTTTACCATACATATTGAGTTTTTAAAAATTCACCTACAATAATAATTCTTCAAATTTATATAGTGCCTTTCAGCTTTACAGCTCACAAGGTGCTCAAGGGAATAAGTAACCAAGCCTATAAAACAAACGAGTACAAAATTTAAAAAAATTACCTATAAGTAAAGTAGTTCTGGGATCTGAAACATTTTGCGACGAATAATCTGGTAGTAGAGGCTCAAAACTGTATTTGTTTTGGAACTTTTTAAAATGTGATTCATCTGATTTTGTCTGAAAAATGAAATGGTTCATTAACACAAATAACAAAGATATATGACACGACTTTAATCAAAATAAAAATGAGAAGCAAATTCTAAGAAAAGGACAGAATATTTTATTATTTAGAAACACCAAACCAATTAAAATTCTATATTTTAAAGAGTTTATTAAATTTTCTCATAAAATGTTCTGGTTACTAGGTGAGAACAACATGCCTGTTTTGACAGGAAACACACAATATCTCTTAAAGTATTCTCATTCTTTATTAAACAAGATGTCTCTAAGGTAGGTCAGCAAGATATAGCATTGCTCCATCAATATTTAGGTAGCAATAGTTAATCACTGCTACATTGATGGTTAGGAACAGCTCCATAAAACATTTAGGAACAGCCCCCTAAAACATTTAGGAACAGCTCCATAAAACATTTAGGAACAGCTCCATAAAACATTTAAAAACAGCTCCATAAAACATTTAGAAATGGCCCCTTAAAACATTTAGGAACAGCTCCTTAAAACATTTAGGAACAGCTCCATAAAACATTTAGAAATAGCTCCTTAAAACATTTAGGAACAACTCCTTAAAACTTTTAGGAACAGCTCCATAAAACATTTAGGAACAGCTCCATAAAACATTTAGGAATACCTTCTTAAAACGTTTAGGAGCTCTTTAAAACATTTGGAAGACCTCCTTAAAACATTTAGGAACAACTCCATTAAACATTTAGGAACAACTCCATTAAACATTTAGGAACAGTTCCATAATACATTTAGGAACAGCTCCATAAAACATTTAGGAACAGCTCCATAAAACATTTAGGAACAGCTTCATAAAACATTTAGGAATACCTTCTTAAAACATTTAGGAGCTTCTTAAAACATTTAGGAACAGCTCCATAAAACATTTAGGAACAGCTCCATAAAACATTCAGGAATACCTCCATAAAACATTTAGGAACTGCTCCATAAAACATTTAGGAACTGCTCCATAAAACATTTAGGAACTGCTCCATAAAACATTTAGGAACAGCTCCTTAAAACATTTAGGAATACCTCCTTAAAACATTTAGGAACAGTCCCTTAAAACATTTAGGAACAGCTCCTTAAAACATTTAGGAACAGCTTCATAAAACATTTAGGAATACCTCCTTGAAACATTTAAGAACAGCTCCATAAAACATTTAGGAACAGCTCCATAAAACATTTAGGAACAGCTCCATAGACCATTTAGAAGCTTCTTAAAACATTTAGGAGCTCCTTAAAATATCTAGGAACACTTTGCATATAATTTTAACATCATTTTGAGAATTTTCATTAAATTATCCATGAAAATACAAATTTATAATATTAATTAGGCTATCTTATCATGGAAAAATGAAAAACTTCACTTCATCATAAAATTTTTAAATAGAGAAATTAGTGCCAGTATGCAATGCCAAGAAACACTGGTGTCATGTGTTCATTCACTTTTATGAAGCAATGCCATAAAATAAATTTTACTTACCATAACTTTCTCCTTTTTGCCAATTAGTTCATGCCTCAAATTTTCTTCAACACTTAAATCAACATTTTCACAGAATGAAGTAAAGAAGGAGTCCATTTTGTTAATATATGTTGAAACTTTTTTTAAATAATCTTCTTTACTTGCAGACATTTCTAGATTTTAAGTTCAAATTTAGTGGAAAAGATTTATTTGAGCTTGGATGTGGCTTTGAACTGTTGGAGGTTTTGGTTTGCTTCTGTAAAATTAATAAATGTAAGATGCATGAAGAATTTTTCAAGTCTTAAAGAAAAAATCTACTTTTGAAAAATACACAAGTTCAAAAACAGCATAAAAACAATTATTTTTATCAAACTCAAGTTTTACAAAAAAGTTTATTCAACATTAATCATTCATAAAGAATATAGCTTTCATTTATGTTAAACAATTATTGCTGTAAAATGAAAAATAAAATTCCTAGCAACTTCAAGAACAACAATCAAGAGTAACTTATAGAGCAGTCCTTTACAGCTCTGCTGAAAATGATAAAAACCGGATTATTTAATAATATTTATATTTAAAATAGTAACTAGAAATAGGACAGGTCATACACCAAAAATCGTTTGAAAAAAGCAACCAGTTACATGAATTGTCATTAAATACTGTTTTATTATTTAATTAAGGTCTAACCCATTCGCACTTGAAGTTTAGACTTTGTAGAATGTATTTTCGAGTTGTCCTTTGAAACGGACCATCAGCAAGAATGCATTAATCAAAAAATTTTTGTTGGACAGTTTGTTGTGTTTATACTGGCTTTTGTCTAGTGTGCAGCCTGTGGCTGTTCTGATAGCTGCATTTTCAATTGTTTGTAGTTTGGAGTAGATGTGATTGGTGACCTGCTAGGTGATGTGATGGTTTTGTATATAGTGACTAAAGTTTCTTTGGTTTTCTCATAGTGTTTGGTGATAGTGGGATAGATGGTATTGTTTATATGTTTTGTGTAGGCAAGTTTTTTGTCAAATATTAAGCCAAAGATTTTTTGATCATTGACTGTTGGCAGAAGTGTAAGTTTAAGCGTAATGTGCTATATTTTGAACATTAATAAACTTGGATATAATAGGGCATCCATCAACCAGAGCTAACAAATGGTTCCAGTAGAAGACAAAAAGCTTAATGACAGATTAATTGAACTTACCTCTTATGTAAGTTCATTAAAACTTGTTTTTGGATATAATAGGACATCCATCAACCATAGCTAGCAAATGGTTTCAGTAAAAGACAAAAACCTATATTACAGTTTAATTAAACTTATAAAAAATATGTAAAATAAAAAAATGTTAACATTTGTCTTCTTATAAAAATAGCTAAATATTTTTAAGTTAATTAAAATCATAATTTTTATGAGAAAAAAAATCTATAGAAACTTTTTTATTTTTAAGCAAAGTTATTATTCAAGAAAAAACTGTAGATTTAAGAAAGAAAAGAAAATTCAAGATTTACCTTCACCTCTTATAAAAATAGCGAAATATTTGGTAAGTTATTTTGAGCTATAAAACATATTTTTTTAAAGAAATATAACATACTTTTTTATTTAAGCAAAGTTATTATTCAGCTCATTATATTCAATAATTTTGTTTGGATATAATTGATAGGTGGTTGATTCTATACAAATCACCAATCCAGAACCCCGTCAGTAAAAAAAATATAAACTGAGTTGTAATCCTTGGTGTCTATAATTGAAATTAAGTCTCAATGGGAGTTCTACTTTATTGTGGTTGGTGACTAGGCACAGGCACTTCCTAGTAGGAGTGAATTTAATGGCAGGAAAGCTCTCATGGAGGGGTTAATGAATACCTAGTTATAAACAAAACTATAATATTGTAGACACTGTACAATTATTAAATTTGGGGTGAGCATCTTTAAGGTAGGAGAAAGCAAAGATTAACTACCAATTTTATTTATAAACAGCATGGCAAACATATACAATAAACTTATCTAGCCTAGGTTAATATAAATATAACAAACAAAAATAAAGAATTTCAGAAAGGAATGTAGGAATTTTATGCAACTTGTTCAGTACAGTTATATGTAGAAAATATTTATTCTTAACTAAAAATTATCAAATGAATTCAAATTGATAAGAGATTTTTAAGTTATTGAACATTCAATTTCATGAAGTCCAGTCTTTGAATTTTATAAAATAAAATTAAAATGAGACTGAGATTTCAGAAATTTATTTTAAATATTGATGAAGAAAACTTTGTAGTAAAAGAAAATATAATAATGCAATAACCTGTTTTTGAGACAACTAATATGAAACAGTTACAAGTTATAGGCAATATGATATGAGGATGGAAATTTTGTCATCAAAAATACATTTACTAAAGATAATCAAATAAAGTCGTCAAAAACATATTATTTATAAAAGAAATGTAAAACATGTTTTTGAGACTATTAATGTTAAACAGTTCACAAAATATAAAGACATTATATTGTTTCTCTAATTCCGGCACCTCGTCTATTTACATAATTTTCTATAAAGATAAGATAATTTTACTAATTTCAATTTTGCACACTAAAATGGAACATTATCTTAATCACATAACTCAAAACACATCAACTCCCAAAACCACTTGCCCACATTTGGCACACTGCATGATTACACCATCATGCAGGCAACTGAAAATATAATTAGATAGGTCAGGTTATAGAAATAATATTAGCTTTATTTTTAATAATAAAAAAGTGTGATTTTAGGCTTTGGCCATTTTAAATTGTTATGACATTGATTTTAAGTTGAGGATGTTGGTGTTAAATTTTTCTAATATTTGAAAATGATTTATTGAAAATAGACAAACTAAATAAATATTATTTTACCTTGTCTATCATTGAGCTTGACGATGTTATTGTTCTAGCTTTTGGGCATCCCATATTTTATTATTTAGCTGTGATTTTTAGAATATAGCTTCATAAGACAACATTTAATAATACACATGTGGAATGTTTCCGCTTGTTTTTTATGGTTAAGAAAGAAACACGGGAGTTTGGCGGCATTGGGTTTTAGTGACCGGTTAACAATATTTCCCTATGATTTTGGATTTATAGTTGAAAATAACTTTTAGGATTTGAGTTAGATTTGTGGAGATAGTGACAATAATAGGGCATTCATCAACTAGAAGTAACAAATAGTTTCAGTAAAAGACAAAAACCTAAATTACAGAATTATTGAACTTATAAAAAAAGTAAATAAAAAAAATGTTAAATATTTGTCTTCACCTCTTATAAAAATAGTTTAAAAATTTCCAAGTTAACATGAACTTAAAACGTAATTTTTAAAAGAAAATATAATATATATAATTTTCATTTAAGCAAAGTTATTATTCAGCTCATTATCTATAAACTTTGTTCAATTAAAAAAACTGTGAAATAAAAAACTTTAACCATTACCTACACCAAATTGTAAACGCAAGAAGCCGCTGCTGATGACGGACTGACCCATGCATGTCTATTGTAATAGGGTATCTGTAGAATGGATGCCCTAAAAAAACTGAAATGAAAAATGAAAAACTTCAACATTTACCTTCACTTAAATTGAACTATGAAACATCATTTTTTTATTTCAGAAAAGCTATTATTCAGCTCATTATCTATGAACTTTATTCAATAAAAAAACCGGTGAAATCAAAAATGAAAAATTTTTACATTTGATTTCACCTAAATTGTGAACACGAGATGCCTCCGCCGCCAACAAACTGACCCATGCATGTCAATTGTAATAGGGTATCTTTAAGATGGATCCCCTAAAAAAATTATTCAATTGAATTGAAAAAGAAGTAGTGAAAACTGGTGAGAATGCCCAAATAAGCAATTATTATAAAACATAATTTGTTGCAACATTCAAAAACCTTTTTTTTCATTAAAATAAAATACATTCATTAGATTTGATTATATTGAAAACTTATTAGTGCATAAGAAAAGCTTTGTTTTCATTTATAGAAACATGTTAACCAAACATAGCTTAATAATAAGAGCTAAGGGGAAATAACAAAAAATTGCTTAAATGAAATATTCACCCATACAGAAAGAAAACAACTCACCGCAATTTAATGACTAGTGTTATAGAGATGACCAGCTGCTAAAAGGAACTGGTGAATTCGTTCGTGGTAAATTGGTAGGTTCTTGAGAAGCAGCGCCCTTGCTAGGTAGCCAAGAAAATGTCCCTTTCGACGTCCAAATGTGGGAAGACACGCCTTCACATCGGACCACGTCTGCTCGATATTTTGAGTTTGAGTGCCAGTCTCAGAATCTACAAAGTTCAGGGAATAACCAACAGTGAATTTCTGGAAATCACTATTTTCTGGCACACAGTATGCTTTCCAGCAATCACCAATGATGGTGGTTCCCGGTTCAATATATTGGCGAATGAAATTCACTAAGGTTTCTGCATCCCGCTTCTCTACGGGAGCTAAAAATATTTTTTTGGTGGATCTATCAAATCCCCCAAAAACACACTGGCCTTCAATGCTTCTCCCGACGTTAAATTTTTTTTCCCCAAATTTGGCCTCGTCAATTTCAACAACTTTCCCGACCCCACCAATCTTTTCGCTGTTTTCTAAGGCATACGACACACACACTTCTCGGCAAAACCAGGCCCAATCTGCTACGGTTTTGGGGGTCAGGCTCAATGATTTTTTCGCCAATTCACTGCTGAAAGATGACAACAAAAAAAGTCGCACAAAGTAAAGGGTAGTGTATGCACTGAGTTTACTGTTTTCAAAGAAAGTTTTTTTAAAAATTGAACGGTAGAAAGAGCACCGAATTGACTTTTCCTTATGATGTATTTTCACCGATCTGCTACATCGAAATGATTTAGAACTCAAACTCAATTTACAGTTCCTACCACAATTAGGACACTCCAGGCTACCTAAAATCAATTTGTGTTCCACACAATATTCAAAAAGCTTTTTCTCGTCACTAAAATTTATGACAAAATCACCGATCGTAATTTTGCAACATTCCATGTTGAAACTGCAAAGATTAAAGGATCAATATTAGCAAAAGCTTACAGCACATAATAGAGATTGTTTTCCAAAATTACTTTGCAAAAAGTTGCAATTTAGTGAAATATGTTCATATCTAGGAAAGTAATAAAACAATATAAGATTATAGAAGTTACAATCTGTTTTATATAACAAATCGAAAACATATGTCCATCATTCAACAAAATTTGTCACTCCTTTCATCTACTACAGAAATTAAATCGACCATACTGAACTGTTTGTTATTTGCCACAGCTTTCATATACTTTTTAGTATCTTTTTACTTAACTTTTACAAGGTTTATTCAAATTTTTACATATGAGATAGGGATTTTTAAGTTCCTCTTATGTATACATTTATACTTTGTACATTAGGGTGTCCTATTTTTGGCTCCCACCTCTTATCGTAATGTTCAAGGGGCGTCGAATCAAAATGAAAACAAAAAAATGTGATTTTTAGGGTAGAAATGATCTATTTTGAAGATCTTAAGGACCCCCTAGATATCAATAGTTTTACTAAATTGCTTCATGATATGTTTGTTAACACCTGTCTATTATAAGATGTAAGAGCCATCCCCAATTTATTTAAAATATACATTAAAAAATATATGAAATTTGCAAAAATTAAAATTAGTTTGATTCTGGGTATACAGCTATAAACTTTTTCCAAATAGGAAACACTTATCAGAACTTTACCTATTTAATATTTCATTGTTATTTTATTATTTTATATGGATCAACAATAGCACAAGTGAGGTAACCCACATCCAGATAATATAGAGCTTACTTCACTTGTGCTATTGTCGATCCATATATACTTTGACATTCCATGAAACTTTCATTATAGAGGAAACGAATAGTCAAGGACTTAGGAGCATATCATTTGAATTTGGGGGCACACATGATTACGAAAATACCACCGTATTTAACAATTAGAGGTGTACCGAAGTTTCGGTACTTTAGCTTTAAATACTACTGGTTTTTTTAAAAATTATTTCTATAGCTTTTCTTTTGATTCTTAAATCTTAATTGTAACTTGATTGTTATACATATTAGCTTTTGCATTAATAAATGTATGTGTTATTTTAAGATTGTAGTGTTATAAGACATAATACAATGGAAATCATAGCTGTTGTAGTACGAAAGGTGAAGGAAATTCAAAATTGTGTTCATAACTTTCTTATTTTCAATTTTAAATTAATGTTTACTTCTAATGAAGTGAACTATTCATTCGAAACAATATTTACCTATAAAATATTTTACATAAACTCATACTTTTAAAGTGTGGCATAAATCACAATATGGTTTATAACTTTTCATTTTTGGTTTCAAAAAAATGTTTAATTAAAATTAAATGAAGAACTACTCATTCTAAACAACATTTATTAAAAATGTTTTTACAAAACTTAATATTTATTTAAATATATATAATAACTTTTTAGGTTTTTACAAAATCAAAATTAGACTCATAATTTTTTACTAATTTACCTTTACTAAGAAATATATCACAAAATATTTTTTTTATTTTTTTAAATTTTAAAATCAGCCTTGTATTTTTTATTTCACAGGAATGTTAACATAAAATTAAATGAAAAGCCACATATTCTAAGCAGTTTTTCAAAATAAACTTTTCATAAAACTTACATGGTTAACCAAATTTAAAATTTAAGTTATAATTATTTTTCATTTTAAAGAAATGAAGAAATATTTTCACTGAACACACAATCTTTGTCGAGTATTGCGTAGCGAAACTCTACATAAATTTGACTTTTTATTCGTCTGCGTCTGTGACCTAAACTTTTGTAATAAAACATAATTTTAGGAAATCAATTAATTATTTTTATTTTATATTGATATGTCATCATAATATACTTAATTAGGAAGATTTTTTATTAAATAACTATTTTAATTAAAACTATATTTATTGATGTTTTGTTTTTCTTAAGACCATTTTGTACTTAGCCTTATTTTCATGTAGTGTACACTTTTGTAATAAAACATAATTTCAGGCTACCAGCTAATTATTTTTTATTTTTTATTGATATTTCATCATAATATACTTTATTAGGAAGATTTGTCATTAAATAACCAGTTTACTTACAACAATATTTATCGATTTATTGATACTTTTATGTTAAAAAGTTGTGTTTAGCAAACCTATTTTGAGATAAAAAAATTTCTAATGGTCTATTGTAATGAGGAACATGTTTAACTAAGGCTTAGGTATCCATAGTTCTACAAATTTAACTCAATACAAAATTCTTAAAGTGTTTGTTATACAGTTTTTCATGAAATTGGCCATTTTTCAACATAGTTTTATTTTGATTTAAAATTTTGATTGTGAAGATAAAAAATTGTTTATATTTTTTTTTCATACTATGTTTTTATTTATGCATCAATGGATTAGAAATGAAGTATACATGAATAGTCTGCAAGGTGAATTTTTGATATAATGATGTTTTCCTAAAAATAATATTTTTTGTTGTTTTTTCTGTCACAAGACATTTGAACACTTTATTTTAATGGATTACTAGCTATGAACATTAATTGCTTTGCACACAAGTTTAAGCAATATTGTACAAATAAAAATTGTTAGTAAAACTTTGATTTCTTCCTTTTTTTATTGAGGGTTTCACGTTAGGGAAAAACTCTATATAGAATTTTTCCGTCGTCGTCGTTGTCAGCACCTGAAAATCAATTAGTGTTGAACAACTTTATTGTAAGAGTTACAGAGAACTTCCATGAACAAAAGTTGTTTGTCTTGACTTTCCAGACAATAATTTCATAAATAATTTTTTTCAAAAATTAACATTTTCCGAGTTACAACCAAAAAACTTTTTAACCCTAAAAAGATTTGAGCAAAAGTTTAATGTTTTTTGTTGAAGAGATACAAAAAATTTTATTGACGAAAAGTTTTTTTTAAATCTGAAAATTTTTGAGCAAAAGTTTAAAGTTTTTTATTTGATCGAAGAGTTACAGAAAATTGTATTAAACAAAGGTTGTTTATAATGACCATCTACCAATATTACCCCCAAAAAAAATCCTAAAATAAACATTTATTGAATTATAGCCAACAAATAGAATGGTTGTTTACACACGCGAAATTGCCGGTCATCTATGGCTAGTTTAACAGATTTTTGTATATATAATGTTTTTGATGAGTTACTCTTGATTGTTAGAGGAGTTTTTGTTAATGTTATGGAGTTTACCAACTTGTATTTTTTCAAAAGTAGACTAAACACTTTTTATTTTAGAGCAATTATCATGCAATGATCATTTATCATGTATGACAGATAGGAATAATGTTCCTTAAATAAATGTTTTCTAAAACGTATGTTCATTGAAATTATTGCATTGTTATGACGTTTATCAACTGTTTCTTTGTTCAAAAGGAGCCTCAATATTTATTAGAGCAATTATCATTTAATATATATGAAATATATATGCATTCTATTTTATTAATAAAAATAAGTTACCTTCTTTCTTCATTGACTTGTATTTATAAATTTGAAGTGAATACCCTTTTATCTCTGCCCTCAAAAAAGACCATCAAGTAATATAATGTCCATAGTCTATGCAATATCCGCTGAAGCCTAAGTTTCGGCAACATTCTGGCTTCGGTACACCTCTACTTATTACATGAAATGATCAATAATTTCTAAAAATATCAAATAAATAAATGTAATAATAAATAAATAAATGTAATAATAAATAAATAAATGTAATAATAAATAAATAAATGTAATAATAAATAAATGTAATAATAAATAAATAAATGTAATAATAAATAAATAAATGTAATAATAAATAAATAAATGTAATCATAAATAAATAAATGTAATAATAAATAAATAAATGTAATAATAAATAAATAAATGTAATAATAAATAAATGAATGTAATAATAAATAAATAAATGTAATAATAAATAAATAAATGTAATAATAAATAAATAAATGTAATAATGAATAAATAAATGTAATAATAAATAAATAAATGTAATAATAAATAAATAAATGTAATAATGAATAAATAAATGTAATAATAAATAAATAAATGTAATAATAAATAAATAAATGTAATAATGAATAAATAAATGTAATA
>JARUHE010300290.1:0-12615 GCA_031471125.1 Archaeomysis grebnitzkii | reverse complement strand
TCACTCTATATCACTATATATAACTATGTCAATATATATTATATATTAAGACATGTCAATAATTATAATATATATTGTATATTAAAACATATCAATAACTATATATATATTATATATTAAAATATATCAAAATATATTAATAACTATTTAATTTTAAATCAAAAACAAACAAAGTCGGATCGCAGCAGACTTTTTATTCACTCCTCGTGAGTAATTAATTTTTTAGCTGAACTCAAATTAAAATGTCATCAACTTATCTCCAACTTGAACGTCATTTCACAAGCCCTAAAAATGTATATTTGTATGCCAATCAAATGAAACATTGGAACAAAAAAGTTATTCACAACTGATCAACGTTTAAAAGGTCGAACATTTAAATATCACCGAGGATGAAAACAAAATTAATAATATTGTTCAAACATTCTATTCAATTTCACGATACTTATTATTCATTTAAATATATATTCGTGTTATTGACCAACTTTATATTTCAGGTAAGCCTTCCAGATGCTGAGCATAATTTTACATTTATCTTATATAAAGATTCGTTGCAAGTTACATTAGCAGAAGTAATTGCTAGGCATTAAAAGTAGTGTTTTTATATTAAAAAGTTTCTAAACTTTTGTAATTTTATATATTAATAGACATTTATTTATTTGTTGCCTGTAAAATGTTTTCTAAATCTTCGAAAGAAAATCTTGTTTAACTATGAACTTGATGATAAATTGGTTGTTTAAAAACACCTCAAATTTCTATTATTTAAAGAAAAGTAATTTTTTGGCAAAAAGTATTTCGTGCATTCTAACCTTAAAATCGTTATTCTTTCATTTACTTAAAATAAACTTTTATCTAAAACTTTGAATACAAATATATGTTAAATATGAATTTAAAACTTTCTTATAAAATTTATGTTTTAACAAGTACGAGTAAATGCTACACATTAAAAGCTGTGTTTCTATGTTAAAAAAGTTTCTAAAATGTTTAATTTCTCAAAACAATTCCATATACTTTTATTTTAGCCCTTCTCTTTCTTTTGTTTATAATGAAAATATCTAAATATAGTCCACAAAATCATCCGCCACTCCAACAACAACCCTAATCAGAGGTCGATTATTGAAGCTGGGTTTTCAAACAAGGCATAATAAATTTTAACAACCAAACAAATAATAGCAAAATGGATTTTTCCACTTCTAATAATAGACGCAGTAACGTCCAGTCAATAGCAACGTGATCTAAACAATTACACATACTAGTACAAAAATTGTTATTTAAAAACAGAATACAATATTTATATTACATTCAACCATACATGAAATTATTCATAACATATCACGTTTATGTTAACCATAAAAATGAACTCTTTTAATGTTTTTCTTTATTAACAAACATTTTAGAAATTGTATTTAAACATTTTGTTTTGTTCATGTCAATCCATTTTTAAATTACAAATACTATAAGGTTGATGTAATTTAAGCTCAAAAATGATACTGATGTGCACAAAAGTTTCAGATGACAAACCTTCGACATTCCAAATGCCAAAAAATGAAGGTCCGGTCAAATTAAAATTGTTAATACTTTATAATTAATCTTGCAATCTCTCATCATAATTTTTCAGAAATCTAATCTCCTTAATTAGATACAATAATTAGTTAGTCAAGAAATACAAACGATTGTGAAAAAACACATATCGTAAAATACATAGATGTGTTAAACAAAATACAAACGAAGCATTCATTAAAACAAATGAAATAGAAACCCATAAATTATGGCACAAGAGCCATAAAACACAAACATACTTCATTACAACATAAAACAAATAAAGGAATACGATCATAAAACATTTGACATTCAACATCCTTATTTTTTCTTTACCCTTGCAAATGCCGACGTCATGACATTAAACTCAAACCTGAGAACTATTTCAAGAAATATTTTATTTTAGAACAAAAATACAATTACAAAATAGAACAAATAAAAAATTGACAAACGTTAAACATAAGAAAAATATTTGGAAATCAACGGATTATTTTAATTGTTAGTGATTTCATACATTTTTAATTTATTTCTAGCAATAAGTCAAATTTAAATTTACCGTCGGACTGATCATCAACATACCACTACAAAACATAACGAAGAATTAATTTTAAATTGTACAAACTGTCATTAGAATTATTCTGGTAACTAGCATAAATTAAATAAATATTAAAAAAGTGAAAACATTTTAAACCAAATCATAAAACAAGTATTAAAAATCATTAGCAAACAAAATAATTTTAAGAACTTCAAATATTCATAGGGTATGAAAATGTATTTTTCTAATAAAAAAAAACACTTTTTTTTATAAAAAAAAATCTACATTTTTAATAAACAAAATTTCTTAGTTTTTCTCTATTTAAGAAGCAAAAGATTAATTACAACATTTTTTTTTGCCAGTTTCAGATCAAGAATTGACAAAATGTAAAAAGTAAATTTAAGCAAAATTTAGTTTCACTTCAGAAATAAAATTCTAACAAATGATTACATTTTCTGTCAACTTTTGTTTACTTTTATTTAAATCTAGTCAATGTAATCATCACAAAAATAGAAACCATTTCAACAACTTAAAAACATAATATGTATCGATCGTTTACATCCCTAAAAAGTGTATCAATTTATTTTCAGTTTTATTTTTACATCTCAAGCAACTCAATACACAGCCTTCATGATATAATTAAATTTAAAGAAAAATTAAACAAAGAATATGTAATAAGAAAGAAATAGAAATAATATAAAACAAAAAGGAAATAAAAAAAACCAGAATGAATATGAAATAAAAAGGAAATAGAAGAAATATGAAATGAAAAGAAACAACGAAAATTAAACAAAAAAGAAACAAAAGTAATATGTAATAAAACGGAAACTAAAGCAACACGCAATAAAAAGAAATAGAACGAATTTGAAATGAAAAGAAACCAAAGGAATATGAAAAAAAAACAAACAAAAGTAATACGAAATAAAAATAAACAAGAATAAAATAAAATAAAAAAGAAACGAAAATAATATGTAATAAAAGGAAATAAAAGGGAAGCAAAAGGAACAATGAAATAAGAAGAAATATAAAATAAAAGGAAAAAAGTAATATGAAATAAAAAGGGAACAAAAATAATATGAAACAGAAGGAATGTGAAATAAAAAGGAAACAAAATGCATGTGCAATTAAACATGAGATAGAAGGAATATGGAATAAAAGAAATATGGAATAAAAGAAATATGAAGTAAAAGGAATGTGAAATAAAAATAAACAAAAGTAATATGAAATAAAAAGGGAACAAAAATAACATGAAATAGAAGGAATATGAAATAAAAAGGAAACAAAATGAAGGTGAAACAAAATGGAAATACAAAGAATTTAAAATAAAACGAAGCAGAAACAAAAAGTAAATAAAAGGAATATGAAAAAATTGAAATAAAAAGTAAACGTGAAATAAAAGGCTAACAAAATGAATACGAAATAAAAACAAATTTGAAGGGACTATGAAAAAAGGAAGTAAAATGAATATGAAATAAAAATGAAGTAAAGTGAATATGAAATGAAAATGAAACAAAAGGAATATGAAATAAAAAGGAA
Source organism: Archaeomysis grebnitzkii (assembly GCA_031471125.1). Classification (NCBI taxonomy): domain Eukaryota; kingdom Metazoa; phylum Arthropoda; class Malacostraca; order Mysida; family Mysidae; genus Archaeomysis; species Archaeomysis grebnitzkii. The sequence goes on along the minus strand of JARUHE010300290.1, from coordinate 9,008 downwards.
ATAAAAGGAATATGAAATAAAAAGGAAATAAAAGGAATATGAAATAAAAAGAAACATGAAATAAAAAAGAAATACAAGGAATATGAAATAAAAAGGAAATAAAAGGAATATGAAATATAAAGGAAATAAAAGGAATATGAAATAAAAAGGAAATAAAAGGAATATGAAATAAAAAGGAATATGAAATAAAAAAGAAATAAAATGAATATGAAATAAAAAGGAAATAAAAGGAATATGAAATAAAAAGGAAATAAAAGGAATATGAAATAAAAAGGAAATAAAAGGAATGTGCGTTGGGATAAAAGTATAATATAAATGAAAGTCACGTAAAAAAGAAATCTCCGGCAAGAACAACATAAAGTAAATCTCGGTCATATAGGGCTGGACAATATCTAGGATTTTATTTACAAAGACTACATAAGACTCCACATTTACTACTTCTAACAATAGTCTGTTGGGCTGAAAGTTCCATTTAAATTTCTAAGCTTGCATGTCACTGCACAAGAAATATCAACTTTTCTCTTCCCAATCCTCGTGGCAATTAAATAACTCTGCTTTCCATGTGTGTATTAAAGAAAAAGGGAAACACTGCCACATACACAGCTTTCAAGTCTCCATTTTACATGAAACTCCTTCGAAGCAACTCTTGCAACTTTTTACACAAATGTTATTCAACAAAATATGACTGAAATGTGGTACAATCTGCAAAGAAAGGAGGAGTACTACACATCGCGACGAGTGTGCAAAAATAAACTTTATCCGGCATTTAAAATTGAGATAAAGTAAATATAAATTAAAGCTTTTGGGCAATTAGGATGAATGAGTCAGATTTAATTAAGTTAATTAAACAAACACAATCCTTACAGAACAATTTCATTATGATTACCATATTAATTTGAGCAAAACTAAACAGATTTAGGGAACATTTCGTCCACTTGCTTTGTGCCAATTAAATAAAGGGGAGAATACCGTGTCCTAGATATTCGACGTGCGTTTGTCCATTGTTAACATCGAAAATATGGTCACGCGCAAAAGGTAATCCAAAAGAATAAAATAAATCACTTCAGCTTTTCATTTGAATTCTCACACAAGGCATCAAACCACATGACAGTCCAATGCTACACAAAGTAGAATAACAGTTGCAGTTAAATAGTATTTAAATGTTCATTGAAGTTCACTGGTTTATGAAAATGAAATAAAATACAAACTTAGTCACATAAATGCATTGGTTAATGAAACAAGTACGAGTAAATGCTACGCATTAAAAACTGTGTTTCTATGTTAAAACACTTTCTTAAATTGTTTAATTTCTTAATAAAATTTTATATATTATTACATTTACACTTTTCTTTCTTTTACTATAAAAACATCTCGAAGCCTTCCAAAAAACTTTGGTTAATCATGAATTTGACTACAGTCTAAAAATTCCTAGAATGTATAAAATTTAGGCAAAGATGTCGTTCAGGCATTCTACCTTAGAATCTTCTGTTCTTTCATTTGTTTTAAATAAACTTTTCTCTAAACCTTCAATTAAAAATCTTGGTAAAGCATGAATTTCAAGTTTTTTTTGTTTATAAAATTTTTGTTTTAATAAGTAAATATTAATTTAAGAAAAAAAATCTCCAGTGACACCTGTGTAGAATGTTGTTTTTATTTTCATTTAAACAAACTTTTCTGTAAAATTAATATTCTTTATTATTTTGAGAAAATGCAACGTTTTGGTAGAGCCCACAACAATCCGAGGTCACGTATTGAAGCTGCGCTTTTCAAACACTGCTTAATAATAAACAACTATTTTTTAAATAAACATAAAACAAAAAATATATTTCGATTTAAAATAAAAAATAATAAAAATTAATTGTTAAACAAATTATAAAACACCACGTATTGTCTAAAAGATTTTACGTAAACAATTCTTTTATAAGAACTGTTCAAAGTATTTTCGAAAACAAATATAATATTCAAAGTTTGATAATCTCTCATAAATAGAATTAACATTTGGGATATCAAAAACATTACATTCGCGCATCATAAACAAAATAATAATAATAATAATAATAATAATAATAACAAAATAAACAAAATAATCTATAACTATTATTCAAAACAAACAAAAGCAATGGTAAAGTAACATTTAAAAACATTGCACTATAGGCGGTAAAATATGTAACAACTCAAACAGTTAGAAAAAAAGGATTAAATTTATGACCAATAGAAACACTGTAAAGACCAACCAGAAAACGAGACCACCTTTTCAACAACCATCGAAACCTTCCTCGTGAATAAACACGAAATTATTTAGCAAAATAAAAAGTCCTTCTGCGACATCCTCTGAAAGGACTTTTGCATGATGGCGAGATGAGGATTTTAATTGCGAAGGATAATCACTTCCTCCGCCAGCGACTCCGAAGAAAGGATCTTGGAAAGACCTAAAAACTATTTTCCGAACCATCGCACTTCTATGACGCCAATTAAATTAATAAAAGACCCGCCCCTCCAGAAACATATTTATTTCCTGCACAAAATAAAAACCACGAAAATTCATCTTTAAAGTTTAATTAACAATTATATTTTTTCCCTTAATTTTAAGCAACTTCTGTTAACAGAAATATTTTCAGTAATTTTAGAATTTTAGAAGTAAAGGTTCAAGCAAACATTTACGAACCTGTATCACTAAAGGTGGATTTCACCATTTTTGCAAAACATTGAAAACAAAAGGATCATTAAATTATTAATTTATGATAGAATATCGTATTTCATCAAAATATAAACATTGAAAAAGTGAAGCAATCAACGTGTTAGATTTAAATATTAAGTATATTAAGGAACACGAATGCAAAACATTTTTAAAAAAACATCAAAACTTGATACATAAATATTTTTGAAAAAGGAATTTCGAAAGTTGTAAAAAATGAAAAGGTTTAAATTTAATTTCAACCAAACAAAACCTGCAAAACGAAATAAACAAAATCGAAATTGAAAGTTTAAACAAATTGAAGTTAAAATAATTTGCAACTTAATCAAAGAAGATCCGACTTCATCAACCGACTTCAAAGGGAATGAAAATCATTTTTTGTCAACAAACGTTTTTTTTCACCAAAGATCAAAGCCTCGACAAGTGACGGATCTTTGCGCCGAAAAGCTTTTCCAGATTTGTCTCATTCACCGATACTTTTCAGTCGTTGGAGACTGTGATGGAAAAGTACAGACCTTCATCACCTTTTCTGACGCTAGTTAGAAAACAAAAATCGTCAATTAATGTCAAAATAGTTTTAAAAAGTTAATTAAAAATAAAAAAGGAATCAAATTAAATTTTATCTCAATTTTGAAAACTTGATAAAAAATAGACTTTCCTTCGTGGCATTGTACTTATTTAGAACATTTAAAATCTGCAAACAAGACATTCTGTAAATTTATATTTTCGATTACCAGTAAAATAAAGAAAAAATTCAAACGACTGTCTGTATATAGGCGTGTTCTCGACCGCATTTTTTCTTGATTTAAATAAAAATCGTATAACATTGTGTCAATGGGATTTCAATCAATTAAAAGTACAGTTCAGAACACGACTTATGTCATTTAGGATCATTCTTTAATATAAAACGTACACTATTTGAAAATTAGATGTAGAAGCATTACCAAGAATGTGATGAAAAAACATATTAGTTGGTGTAAGTTTTCCATTTTTTTCTTTGTTTTCTTCTACGAAATGACGATTTTAACGTCTAAAATATGTTAGAACTACCACTAGGAAGCATTTAAGATATGAAGGCAAAACATCGTTTAATTTTTAAGGAGTATTATTATCTCGAGTGTCATGTAGTTAAAATATTTGTATACATTGTTTTATTATTTTAATCTTTAAATAACCCAACAGTATCAGCACCTTGAAAATCGGTGACGAAAATCGAATAAACAAAGTTTAAAATCATTTTAAATGTCACAAACAAATCAAAAATTTGGAAATGATTGGACAACAGGATGGAACTTGACAAGGCACCAATTTTAGTTGCCTAAAACAGACGTATAAAAAGAAAAAGTAAATAAAAACATTGAAGAACCAAGAGAAAAACGTTGAAAATATTGAACAGTTTCAATATTAAAAAGTGAAATGACAAGTTTATTCACAACAATACTTGACTTAGAAGAATAAAAGTTTATTGGTCAATAAATTATGAAGTCAGCGAAGCAAAAAAGAAATTGAAGTAACAATCTGAAATTTGTTGTTTATGATGCAGAGGATGCGAAAGAAAGTTTACAGACATAGCAATCCACAGTTCGCTATTTGGAACAATCAATTGAAGTAATCGCCTCTGAAAAATATCAAAAAACTTATTTCTTTTTATCATTTATATTCAAACAAAATATCTTCTTTTCCTCTCAAATGCCAATCCAATTTACTTCACCAATAAAAACATAAAATTTTTATCATTTAAATTGATAAAAAATAATCGAAACACTTTATGTTGTTATTTAATAGAAATATACATACAAAAAAGTAAGCCGATATTTAATGAAAAATTATAAACAAAGACTTTATTATTTCTATGCGTGGGCACCAATGTCTCAAGTGAAATAAAAACTGCATATTTAAATATGAAAAATTAGCTACAACCACATCATTTTTTTCAAAAACCCTTATAGCTCAGTAATTATAGGTTTCATTATAATTTAATGTACACTTCATAACTGTTCAGTTGAATGTTTTCCTTGAATATGGAAATATACTTATCTCCATAAACAATTTTTCATAAAAACTCTTATATCTGAATAATTATAAGTCTTTTTTTTCAAAAAACGTCACCTGGTATCATTTAATATACAGTCATAACTGTTTCTTTGAGATACAAATGATAACTGTAGGTCAACAAACCTAAACCTTTCAATGTTTTAATTGAATATTTTGGATACAATTATCACGCCGACGACGGAGACGACGAAATAGTATCTAGTAGAGCTTCGCCTCTGGCACACTTGACAATACAAAATTAATGATAATTGATAAACTGTAACCAAGACACAATTTTAAAAGACTGACCGTTACAATCTAATGAAAACAATTTGAGTTTTGAGTCGTGCATAATGAAAGAAACTTTTGTTAGGTAAACCTCGAATAAAAAAGCAAATAAAACAATTAGTTCATGATTAACAATTTTTTTTTAAATTTGACATTGATGAAGAAATAAACTTAAAAAGTGGAAACAAGACAAACAGCTCAAAATGAATAGGTATAAAGCATGGCATAAAAGAGAAAGTAAGTAGGATAACGAAATATAAATGAATAGTAAATCTATGTTATTAATAAAGAAGGGAGAAGCGAACTAAACAATAAAGAGGAAAAATAACGAAGGGGAGAAATTGCAGGCGAGCAGACACAATATTTTTTAGAACAACCATTTTGCAGATAAGGGGACGACATCGCATCCAGATATTGTGGGCACACATTTCATGTTTGTCGATTTTATTTACAAATTAAATTACGAACATTATATTGGAAACATATTTTTCCAGTTTTTCATTAACAATGCAAATTGTTTTAGAAGAACACTTAAACACATTGTCTTGACACTCTTGCTAATTATATGCAACTCATCGGCCATTCGGTTCCATTCAGTTATCAATTAACAGCTTCCAAAAGAATTTATTTGACGGTCTGCATTCAGTGTGACAAAAGCCACCTTCTGAATCAGCCACGTCGGAAAATAAATTAAAACCAACTTTAATGTTCCACCAAATCCGTTATGGCTTTTATGAACCCAAATATTTTGTGCCGCAGATTATCTTCTTTTGTAAGCCTTCTAGAAATACTGAAATATAGATTTGAATTTATCTTGAAAATGATTTTCATTAATAAAATAGTCTTCATATACTTGTAAACGTCAGTCAAACACATTACAATAACCATTACACAATATATTGCATTTAGAGAAAGAAAGCTTGTTCAGGAAACCTATAAGAAGGAAAACATTCCACCAGTTCACAGAAAATTGAAACAAATTTTATCGAATAAAAATGAAATTTATAAAACAAGGTCGAAATTATTTTTTACTTTTTATTTGCCCTTTTCATGAAATTGCCCTAACAAATATTAAGGTATCTTACAATAACATTATAAACATTTTAATATTTACTTAAAGTTCAAATCAAATTTTTTCAAATTTTCAGTTGAGAATGAAGGTTGACCTTATGGTTTGATTATGCATACCAAAACAACGGAATAACAATTGCTTTTAAATAAATTTTCAAATCCAAACTTCCATTTATGAAACAAAAACAATAAAAACGAACGACAGCGATTTAAAAAAACAATGAAGAAGCATTAACAATATGTCACACAATAAATCAAAAATTTTATTGAAAAACAAAATATTGAACAAAATACATTATAAATGCATACACTATATGGATGGACTAAAGGACAAGTGAGGCAACCAACACAATTCTAAAAACTATTTGAGGCCAAGTGAGGTCATCAACGCATATTTTAACGCACCAACAAATGTGTTGATTACCTTACTCGCAGGTTGAAAACAAGTTGAGATTACCGAATGCGTTGATAATCTATCATATTAATGTGTGTTGATTACCTCACCTTTACCTAAAATCGTTCTAAGTTGTTCGTTGCTTCACTTGTGCTATTTACTGACCCATATATCGTACCATAATGCAGAACTAATTAGCTAGAACAATGCTTAAGCTTCAAATTTACAAATTTATTTTCGATGAAATAAATGAAAATATTTGTATTCTATTGAAAAACATTAACAAACAAACAGATAGAATGTGCATTGAAGTAAACTAAAAAAGTATTCAATTGTATCAAACTTAAAAAATTATTTTTAACGAGATTAAAAGCTAAAAGATGTTTTATTAAGCATAAAAGTTACTTTACCTATCATTGGTAAACTTAATATTAAGTAAAACATATAATAATGTGAAATATTAAAACGATTTCACGAAATTAAAACGAGAAATTTCACAAATATGGAAAAACAAGTTTAATTTGGCTTAAAATGGTTAATTAAAGTCCATATGGTAGGTGAAGGGATCGAGAAAAACAACGATCATGACATCAGATTTTTACCAACATCACACTTGATAAACAACTTGTTATTTTCACCTTTTTAAATTCAACAATTTGTGAAAAACAAATTTATTATTAGCAAGAAATAAACACGTGCATAATTTTCAAAGTATCAAAAACAACTAATGTATTTTAAAGTTTGATATTTGCTGCTTTCACAAATGTTTTTATAATGCAATTCGTAATAATAATAGTATTATTGTTTACTTTAATGTTCTAACAAAATCATAGTTCCCAAAACTTGAATTCATTTGTGCTAAATGTTGATCAAGTTTAGATAAAGCTCGACTTAACGATTGACAAATTCTAGCAGTTGAAGTGTTTGCAGATATAATTAAACATATACTTGTACAATAGACAAAACTTTGAAAACAATAATTCATAAAAGTTTGTATAAAACAGCAAAGTTGGGCAAATTTTCGCACAATGTAGTACTATTATCTTGCAATAGTGTTACAGTTGAAAAGATAAGTTGATCAGCCATTGCATTGATGGCAACAGTACCATAAGAAACCAGACTAGTAAACTACATGCATTATTTGGGCAACACAATACTAAGATTTCTCGAACTGTAATGAATAAATTCACAATTTCTTAAGCATCTCCAATTAAACTATCAGTTGAAGCAAAGGTAAACACAACCTTTGAATGTTAATCCTTACGCCATAATTGAATTCATTAGATACCTTAATTTTATGTTGTCTATATTGCTTGCATTTCTCACCAATTAGTTTATTTTTAATGAAACGACCATGAACAATGAACGTCGATTGATCAAATATTAAAACGGTAGAAAATAAATTTGAAAGCAAAAGCCTGAAAAAACGAGGTTGTAATCACCCTGTCAAGAATCGCAATGGACTTGTCATGCAAGCACAGCAATTAGCTTTACACAAAGCAACAGTTCTAATTACACAGCAGCACGCAAGGTCTATGATTAGTCCAGTTGAGTAATGTGCAAAAGTTAATGTAATACAACATGTTGGTGAACGTCTTCCTTTTATTTATATTTATATAAATACAAAGCATATTTAGATACATATAGGACACACATATCTATATGATTAAAAATTAATGTAATAGAAAAGAAGAAAGTTTTATTGTGGCGACCAAAACAAAATTATGAAAGAAATCAACAACAAATTAATTTTTAATTTGTCAATGTTTTGAAGAAAAAACAAAGAAACAAAAAATGAAGAAAGAAATAAATCATTCGGTCATTTGTTTAAAAAAAGATCGAAAAGTTTTTCCAATAAAGTTGATTAGTTTTCGACTTATTTATGCTCAAATAAACTTTTTACATAAAATACTTTTTTTCTCAAGTTTTTCAAAGAAAAACATTTTGCACATTTTCCCCCAAACAATTCTTCGTTTTTTAACATACAACTTTTAAGGTTTCTGAATTATCTCAATCCTAACTAACTAACAACTGTTAATTTACTGTAAATACAAGTTACACTTTTCTAAACCTAAATACAGTTGTATAATTATTTCAACCAAAACTAACAATTTATTCATTTTCAACTCGTTTTTTTGTTGTTTTATGAAAACAAAAACATAAAATGAATACTAGATAAAAAAGTTCACTGAACAACATCGAAATTGAACCACCACCAACAACAACAACAACTAGTAATCCACGAACCGAATGGTTCAAATATCTCGCCACCACACAGTATATTTATAAAATAAATTTTATCCAAAAAAATATATATAAATTTATAAAAACATAATTTAATCAAAATTCATATAAAATACTATTTATACACACTTCATTTCCAATCTATTGGTGCATGAACCAAACAAATATTTTTATTAACTAGCCATAGATGACCGGCAATCTCGCTTGGCTATAATTCAATAAATGTTTATTTTATGAAATTTTTTTTCCAAAACTCTGTTTTTGACTATAACTTTTTTAAGG